>JAMKCH010040337.1:0-12972 GCA_023653785.1 Ophioderma brevispina
GGTCACTGGGAGGGACGGTCCATTTCTTTTTAGGGGTGTTATTTGTATTTTTGGGGCATTTCACTTCTCAAGAAGGAAAATGCATATGTTTCAGTCAACATTGGTTTAAAGGAAATCAGCTCAGTGTAATGATTTAAAGGAATTTGTCCCTCAGTGTGGGGAAATTACATTACAGATGGATAAAAAGTGAACGATACTAAGTATTTCCATCAGATTAGATTTGAGCTAGGTATTACATATATTTTTTTGGAAAAGACAACCTATTTGAAAATGACATTAAAGGAATATGTGAACTTAATATTTCAGAGGTCATATAAAGCGACGCTAAATTTGAATAAATATCTTAGTATTGACACTTTTTTCATCTGAACTGTCTTTTCATGAAAATAGTACAAAAAATCTTGAGAGAATTACTCACTGGTACTTATAGATGGAATTCTAGATGGAACTAATTATTTAAGATAGTTGCATTTCTGATACAAGATTTGTGATTCCCATTGAAGCACCACAGGTAGCAGTACACATTTTAAGGTCTGAAGTTGGTGATAGGCTGACTGATTTTAAATCAATCCATGTTTTTCACTGCCATGATTTATGGCACTGGATTGAATATACACCTGGCACAAAAAGTATCTTGGCATGTTTTTCGATCAGTACTGTGCCAAAGTCAGACCATTTTGAAAGTTCTCGAAATATACATTATGTTGCGTAGGTCTTGCTCTTTCATTTAATACCTAGCTTGTAAAAGAGCGTGCAGAAATGGCTGAGATAGAACGCCCGAAAGATGCAAACCTCCAAAACCAAAAGTTGCAGTTTTGGGATTTTTCATGTCAATGGGCATTGCAGTGTACTGGGACACGAACACGCGGACCACAATCAATTGCAAGTAGGCTTTCTCCCTCATTCAGTCTGAAACCTCTTTGTTTAAAATCAATACACACGTATTATTGCGTTGTACCACACAGTGACCATTGAAAAATCCAAAAACTGCAACTTTTGGTTTTGGGGGTTTGCGTCTTTCAGGCACTCTAGATCTATCTCAACCACTTGTGCATGCTTTTTTACAAGCGAGGTGTTAAATGAAAGAGCAAGACCTAGGCAACAAAGTGTATATTTCGAAAACTTTCAAAATGGTCTGACTTTGGCACAGTACTGATCGAAAAAAATGCCGAGATACTTTTTGTGCCATGTGTATATATCATGCTCATAGTGCTACTACACAGTGGACTTAAATAGAATTTATACTCTGGACCATAATTTCTTGGACAAAACAAATGCGCACATAGATCGTTGCGTGTACTTCTTCTACATGCAACACGATGGTGCGCCGTTTTTGGGGGAAGCTCTAAACTGCCCAAGAAATTATGAGCCAGAGTATAAAATAATCACAACTACAAATGAATACTTCAGTATGTGAAACTTTGTAAGAGTTATTTTATTACATACACAGTAACCTTTTCTGCAAGGGAAATTTCAGTATATGAGCAAAGACAGATAACTATTCTCTGTTCGATCTCAAGTTTGAGGGTGACATCACTTCACGTGTTAGGTTTCACACCCAAGAAGTGCACGCGCCGACCTTTGAATTGCAGCATTTTACGCACGCGAACAAAAGGCGGCACAATTCGAACCGCCGAGTGAATGCAGAACGCGTCATGACGTCACCCTCAAACTGAGACCGAATAGAGTTATAAATCTGGCAATTCTCAAAAGCGGGGCGGAATGTAAGAGTCTCTCATCTGACAGTGTACTGGTTACAATTCAGATGATAACTACCATTTCAAATTTAAACGGGTTTCTCTTTCTCACCCTAAAATATTCATAAAGTTGATTTCTGCGCCAGCCTCCCAATCATAGCCAAACCTCTTGAGTTGTATGACAAGTACAGGTGGTAAAGTTCTGATACCCACATCCTCTTATGGTGTTTCGTGGACAAAAATACAAACATATTTGATTCTCATGTCCTGTAAGTATGAATAAGGGTTTACCTGGGAAGTTACAATGACGTCATCCTTTCATTAGGTTCTTACTGTTGATCACTGCTATTTCTATACCTCATAGAGGTAGTTAAGGCATTTATTGGTCAATTCTTAGTAGGTTGCTCGTCTTTTTCATTACTATACAGAATGACCTTTTTTAATTCCTCTACCCAATCCTTCAAGCTTATTTAGGTAGTTTTAAATTACCTAAGCTGAAGGATTTAAATACAAGTTGAATAATGACCTTCATAAATTATTTTGAAAATTTTACTTTTTCATGAAAAAAATGGATATAGTCAGGGTGGCATAAGAATTAATGATTTTTTTGGGGAATCACATGAAAGGTTTAAAGTTACATGGATCAGGCAAATTGATTTAGGATACTCCAACAGGAACAAGCTTTTCTAGTCGTGTTAAGATTCCAAACCTCTTTTTGAGTGAAGTTCATAGAACATCACCAAATAGCTTTTTAATAGCCTGGCACAAAGTTTGTGAGATCTCACCACACCTAATAAATTAATGTTTCCAGAAAGTCATTGTGGTATAATGATAACATCAATATTGCAGAAAGAGCGCTGGACTTCAGCCACTGGACAAAAAAATAGCTCTTTATCATCGATTTCTATGGAGAAAGGATCTCGTAGTGTGTACCTTTACGTAACTTAAACTTTAAGCAAATTTTAGCCTGCCTCCTCAGCTTACTATGAAAGAAACAGCTGCTCACCTTTTCTTCACACTTTTCACAGAGAAAGCATGCACCTTCCAACATTTTCCTCTTACAAACTGTCTAATGTGCATTTTTTTAAAGGTTTGACTTTTTACTGTCAGGTTGAGTGAAAAGAATTCCTCCTCACTCTTCATACCTGCAAAGAAAAAATACATTAATAGACTCTAAAAACAACACACAGCTGTACACAAGTTCTGTATTGCATAACAAGGCGAACTTGTATTTACGCGATGCGTAAAATATGGCCCTGCGAATGCTGCGATCACTAACTGCGATAAAGGCAACTACACAAGCCCCACCCCCTCCCCAACATCCCGCCAACACCCACCCCATCCCAACACCCTGCAAAACCAACCCCTCCCCAATACCCCACAATACCTAACCCCCTCCCAACACCCCACCCATCCCCTATGGCATATAGTCTCATGTAGGAAGGATTTTGCCTATTCCTACGTATTTTTTCAGAGAAATACAGCAATTACGCATGTTTATAGCTCATTTGCATACCTAAGCTGCTGGCCCCATATATCACATACTTTCAAATTGCAAAAAGATGTGGCCATGATAGGCTGCATGCAGTGCAGGAGTTTTGAGTATCCAATGTAACAATGTAAAAAATATAGCAATTACGCTGAATTTGCATATTAATTTTCATTTGCATACTCAATTGCCCAAAATACGCCCAAAATCTAATCAGGTTCAGAACTCTTCAGCACCTTTTTTCCACCAAAGTACAATCAGATAGACTTACGGAACTCCAGAAAATTGTACACAGGCCTTGCGGATTAATTTATAAATTATGCAAATTAGATATTGAGATTTTTACGCCCAAAATCTAATCAGGTTCAGAACTCTTCAACCCGCGTTCACCCAAGTTTACATCATTGTTGCCTTATCGGACACTACAGAAATCATAACAACATGGGTCACATTTATCCACGACGGACAGCAGCAGGACGACGGACGCTCTCATTTTACTTTTTGATAGTCCCGTTCCGAACTCGTTCAGGAGGGAAAATAATTGATACCAGACTTTTTCAAGGACTTCTAAATAATGTACTCTTTGAACACTACCTTAACCTCTGATGGAAAGACATGGAGCCAGTTTTTAATTACAGTAAAAAACTGTAGATCATGAGTCAATGACCATAATGAAATTTTATTTGCGATGTATACATGACCACTCTTAGGAACATACTGCCAAGTCAATTGATATCTACATGGCAAGATGGCAGAACAAGACCTCAGATTAAACCTTTGAAGATGACCTGGAAAACTTTTTGAAGACGACCTGAAAAACGAAAACCTAACCAAAACCAAAACCAAAATGGAACACACTACACAGATACACACAAATTTAAGACTTGCTAGTCTTTTTAAAGACGCCTCGCATTTTTGTCCACCAATCCGCGAAAGCGCGCCGAAGGCGCGTGTCGAACGCCGAGGCGTGAGGTGCCGAGCGGAGCGAGGCGGTCTTTTGCGCAAATTGGTATTCCAAGTGCAAGCATAATGTGTCAATCAAAGCTGAGTCGTCATCGTAAGCCACCGCCCAATTTTTAATACGATGACAATCGTTTTCAGATACTTGCCCATATCGATGACGTCGCCCGGCAAAGTACAATCGCGATGTTGGCCACGGCTTAATTTAGCATACGATTCAAAGCAAAAATCGACGAAGTTTCTTGACGATGCGAGTGCGAGTGAGTCGTACGGTATGTGAGATCATGGCAGATGGGCTAGTGGTAGCCCAGCTCTGCAGAAATAAGTCCCATGTAAAGGCTAGTAAAGTTATTCCCACATCCGCACACACACACTGAATATGAGACTAGACTAAGGCATACTCAGTCATTTTATCGAATATTTGTACTGCAGTGAACAGTCAAAATTGCCACGCAAGACATGACAAGTGATTTTGACATTAAATTGAAATGATGATCCTGACCCGCGTATCACCATGCCACGCAAATGTGATGTGTGGCGAACATCCCAAAGATTCAAGCCAGAAATGAAGTCAAGTTCACAAGTTCACGCCGAGAATTTAGGGGACACTCACCTCCTAGTCCAGACATGAACTTACCTCGCGGAACGTACCATGCTTACATGCCCCTATTACTGTCACAAATATTAAGGCTTAAACTTCGGCCGAACCATGGCTGACCTATGCAATAACTACGTGTAAAATAACAAATCCCGTTCACTACAATGACTGTAGCAAATTCACATTATAGTAAGCGACTCACATCAGGACACGTAACCGTAGGCTTCAAATACCTCATGATAGTCTATTCAGCAGCAGTACCGTACGTGTAGCGAGCCGAATGTCCTACCATGTACCCGTGATCCTACAGTCTACACAGTGACACTGACAAACGATGCATGTAAATTCCACCATGACTTTTCCCGTGCCGTTTTCCACAGCACAAAAGTGTTCGCCATTTTCACATTCCCAGGCCTGCATCCGGGTTCCTGGCTGTATTCGCCCCGTATTCGCTTTGTTTTGAATCGGTTTACCAAACCCAATATTGAATGTTATTGATCATTTCCAATAAACTCGTATTCTAGGAGCTATTTTAAGCGAACGATTACATCATCATTGACCATCAACATCGCATAGGTTTTCGGAGAAATTCCCGAAACAATGAGTCCAAAGAAAACGGAATATTTGCGAAAAGGGCTTTGCATTACGACGAACTTTGAGCGGGCCAGAGAGGGGCGGACTCCCACAAATTGAATAAATAATCAAAGCCTTGATAAAAGGCTACAGACTTGCATCTTATCGCAAAATCCCCCCTACTGCTTTTCAACGTCATGGGCATCAATGGGTCGAGAGGGGTAAATGGGTGAGGGCAAAAAGACCAAAACCTGTAGGAGCCTTGTGTTTCAAATGCACTTTTTGTGAAACAGTAGCATGTAAAGCCTGTTTCCGTCATCTGTTCCTTTAGTGAAACTTGATTTCAATTACATGCACTTTTCAAAAGATTATCCTTGCCCTTAAAAACCCGTTTGTCCAATTGGGTTTTAATTCATTTGTTACAGGTATAGCATGTTAGTGCAAAGAGACCCTAATCGGGTAATTCCTCTTTAGCTCTATTAACTGTGTCGCTCGACTTCAGACTAAGGGGTCTTGGATTCGAGTTCCGGTATAAGCAAGACCGGAATAAGTCGCTGGTGGTATACCTCGGTTAGTCTAGATTAGGGTTTGTGCCATACTCTATATCTGCATTTCATTCACATTGAATAAGGCAAAACATTCATTAACATACATACATCATACATACACAGACTTAACCAACTGAGCACAAGACTGGGTGATAGACGATGATAGATCTCTTATAGTGTATAGGTTCGAAAGGTTTAGCATCTGCTTTCCAGCGGATGCGCAGTCAGAACGGTATATACTTTCCATATCTACATTTTTTTTACATTTTTGTTATGAAGCCAAATCCAACTGAATTTCTGACAATGACTATAATATTCATTGGTTGACGTTATTTTTTATACTGAAATATGTACAGTGTGACATGTTGGTATGAATCATGATCTAAGTGAAGCCGAAAACTTGAGATAGTGAACCAGAAAAAGCGTCTCCTGCTAAAGCCTTTGACAATTTGCCGGGTTCTGCTTTAAAAAAAAGAAAAAATAAAAAAAAACTGTATGTTTTTCACAACTTTTATAGTTAAGCCGTATTCACATACGAGGGAATATAAATTTAAAATGGAATTTGGTATTGAACTTCTATCAATTAACTTCACGGCTAAAAGTTTTGTTTGTTTCGGTTTTCTCAATTTTGCATTCAATGTAATGCATTTTTAACATGGAATAAGCCCAAGCTTTAGAATTTTCCTGAAATTTCCCAAACTTAGGGGTATCTGCTTTTACCAAGCTAGGACTATTGACTGGGTCATACTGAACACACAGTAACATATTGAGTTTTATTGAGTGCAGGACTCATGATCCTAAGACCCATTATAAATCTTGTGTTCGAGCCCTGCTGCAGTCAACATGTTTCGTCCATGACCGTTGACCCAAGTGTAATCTGGGGAGCCCTGTTATGGGGAATCTTACAATCTATTGCTGATATGCGCTTGCAGCAGCCATCTATCTGAAGCAAAATAATAGTGACGATTTTCAGATGCGATGTCATAAATAATAAGCACAGCTCTTTCAGGCTGCTTAAGATGATAATGCGCTATACAAAAACTTATTATTAACCCCACCCTGAATAAGAAATGATATCAGCTTACCTGTGAGGACAGTCTTGGCAGATTTTCTGATCTGAGAATACGCCTCGGAACTTGGGCTTGAACACTTCTTTCAGCTTGTTTTTCTACACATAGAAAATCAGTAATCAATTTATGTCAATTTATTTATTTATTTATAAGTTCTTCTTTTGCCTGGGGAAATCACTTCAGTGCTAGCACTGTTTTTCAGGGGTGCCCAGGGGTCAAACATAATACATCAAAAGTCATACAATACAAAATATAACACACATAAGTAAAAACAATATCATATTAAATAATACTAATTACAAAAATTTTACAATACAGATCACCACACAAAATGTATTTTGTGTGTGGGTGGATATGGGTGTATTTGCATCCATTTGAGAAAGGAACACTTTAGTTACACTTTTTAAATCTTCATTACAAAAACATGTGTAACTTGTTTATAGAATACAAATCCATGTGTGCATGCTGCTCTATTTACCCAGCTTTTTACTCCAATCCTAAATGCTGTTCATATTGGTCAAAAATTGTTGTATGAAATTTAAGTTGCTTGGGACAGTATTAGGTGACCAAATGCATGTGGGTCAAGATTTGTTAATCAGCACGGCATGGACCATGATTGGTTTGAATGTGTAGCATGGGCAGGGCTTGTTCACACAAAATATGATATAATATTTTAAATAATGCCATATTTGAGTTGGGCTTTGACTAACAGACGTAATAATTCATGTAAGTAAACTTTCTGTTTTAATAAGCTTTGACTGGTTGCAGATTATTTTTCATAGCAGACATTTGTTCTGCATCATCAAATTAAGTCAGACGCACAATCGGTTGCCTTATTCTGTTCCTGACTATGGTCAACATTTGATGCGAAAAATTTTGAAGGTCTTTTGAGGTCATCATAGGTCAACTAAGGTCAACCCAGTAAAAACTGTTTCATGGTCATGAAACCTGGTGGGTTTAGTCAACATTTGATGCCAACAATTTGAAACTATAAAGTACTCTCTCACTCTCTGTCAGGGACTGCGAGTGTCGTCTGCCGTCGCAGTTTGTAAATGGGGCCAAAGGTCACATGAAGTCACCAACGTCACATGAGATCACCAACGTGTCACCCCACCCCGCCCCTCCTTTCCACAAAGTTACATCATCGTAGCCCTTACGGGGACTCATACGGCATGCAATATATTAAAGGTTAACATTTTGACCACAGACACATACAATTCTTGCAGACGACACAAAAATGTCAAAATGTTTACCTTGAGATGCTCATCTAGCTGGTCAGTTAGGTTGGTAAAGAATTCAAAGGCATCTTGTTGTTCTCTAATGTTTACTGGTTGACCCCATAGTTTGAACACCCTCCAAAATTGCTCAGGTTCATAGTACTGCAACTTGCTCTCCATCAGGTGACCAAACACTGTCTGCATCTGATAGAACACACTATCTTCTGCTGTGTCACAACATTGGCTCCCAATAAGCCCTGTAATTGTATGAAACACACACAGGCTAGCAAAATAACGTTAATAACAATCACTATGGGTCATTGCATTTTTTGTGCAAATGTTACAATTTCCAATATGCCAAGTGTTGGATTTGCAACATTCTGACCCTGTCACACTTTCACAGAATAAGAACTGAGTGTATTGTTTTTTGCAAGGTTTCCATGCATTTGACTTTGTGCAACTTTCACAAAATAAAATCTGATCAAAATTTTATACTTTCATTGGGATTCTCACTTTTTGACCCAATGTTTTGAATGCCCACACATTTAAAGGCAGATAGTGGTCAGGGGTTAAGGGCAGTGTTAACCCAAGTGCTCTTGTTTTTACACAAATTTCTGATTTTTGCACCATTTTAAACATCAACCTGTGTTCTATCGTTACCAACAATGGTTATCCACTGCAGACAATCCTGAGCTGTATTTTTGCCGATTTGAAACAGCTATTTGACCATTTAAAGTCACAAAAACCACATGGTCTTAACGGTGGGAATTTAAGCACATTTCACGCCGTCAGGCGCAAGGCACAGCATCGCGTCGCGCGGTGAATTTTTGCTGCATAATGAAGCGTGTGCGTGCTTTAATGTACTTTTGCGCGAACGCATATTGAAAAAACGAAAAACAATATTTGAAAATGTAAACAACGCGCTAATTTAGACCAGATGAAATTTCAATTTCTTCTGGAGTTGGAGACAAAAGATGTTTGATTCAATAGTGCATAAAGATGTATTTTCATCACTTACACAACATACTCAATTTTGAAGTTCAAAGATAAAGTTATTTGAGAAAGAGACAGCTTGAAATGGCGTGAAAAGTCACTTTTTTACTAAAACACAGATTTTCTCAATGTTCAATTTTCGCAAATTTGGCAAATTTTCAGACAAGATAACTTCAAAAATACTGAAGTAAAAGGTAAGGTTTAACTTTCCTACGATAGCAATCGGTCTTCTCTAGGGACGGTTTTCTCAATTTTTTGTTTTTCGATTTTTAACTAAAGATATTCTCCAATATATACTCAAATTTTGGAAAAGAAAGGTAAAAATCACACTTTTTGACATTTTTCCTTTAGATTTTTGAAACGCTCTATTTTTAAAAAATGAAAAACCGTCCCTAGACAAATGTGTTGTCTTGACAAAGAACCTGAACATCAAATTGTTTTTGTTAGCTGTCTGAAAATTTTGGGGCAACTCATGTTTTTTTTTAGTATTTTTCTCAACATACTGGAAGTTTACATTAATCGATTGCCATTATAGAGTAGATAGTGCAATATTTGGGGAATTGTGCACTTCGTGATAAAGCATCGAAATTTTGGCACATACTTGGCATGTCACTAATCCAAAGGTTTTTAGCTACAGGGGCATCGCAGATTTGTCCTCTGATTAAAAAAATGGCGCCAATTTTTTCAAATGGCTGCCTTACTTGCCATTTATCCTCTAGATTTGATAGTGAGTTGTATAAATGACGTTACATGGCTTTTTAGGCATCAGGCATGGCATTATGGATGTTTTAAAAACTTTCGATCAAATGGCCATGCAGGTTTATCCCATGCCAGTAATTATGACCATTTTCCAAAATGGCCACCATTAACAGCTATTTTACATATTTGCCAAGCTTAATATGTATAACGTCGGTCTTTTTCCATACAATCAAAAGTGCAACAAGTTTTTATTTGAGCATTTCAAATTTGTTTTCATGACACACAGTGGTGGCCATTTTCAATAGATCCCCATTAAAGCAATAATGGCACATTTTTTGAAGAGCGCCCCCCATTTTCAAAATTTGATATTTTGGCACAGTTACTTGGCTGATTGTCTATGAAACTATACCTGCGAACGAGAATGCTAAAAATGCGCATTTATAAAAAATACGCGTTTGTCGTAAGAATTGGAATTCCAGATTGGACTTAACGGCAGAGCTGGAAATGCACGTTTTATTTCCGTTCCATGATGAAATAGTGCCACCTTGAGAAATAACCTCTACTTGATTTGGCCTGAACCATGAAACAACTAATGGATGAGCGTAGACACTACATGGCGCATTTCCGGTATTTCACATTGGGAGGACGTTTCCAGCAGCGTTGAATTATTCGTGATCCCGATAATATTATTTTAATTCAAACTTCCTTCGTTTTGGGTGATGACACATACATTTTCAAGCTTAACCATTCACAGGTATGTTTTACTAGCCAGTTACCAGAACACGTTAAAAATCTTCAAATTTTTGGAAAAATTGGGGGCGCTCTTCAAAAAATGTGCTAATATTGCTTTTAACTTACTCTCTTATAGTCTGTTTTAAACTGTACCTTTGGTTAATAGAGTCACAAAGTCTTCACACAGTTATTCGGGGGTGCCTTTAAAATACGTGTTATTAAAATACACTAGTAGAGTATTCTGCTATACAGTGGTTTTGCACTTACAACATAGCTATCACTGATGTATGCCTTTGTTTACCGTGTAAGAGGTATGGTTCATCATCCTTACTTCGTATGTTGAATGAAGAGGGGGGTAATTTTGTAATACCCAATAAATCTCAACAAAGCAAACATACCAAGTGGTTGTCCAGACTTCATAAGTGCATTTTTTTTTTCAAACTGAATGTGACCCCCCCCCATCTTGATCCAACTGAGGGCAACAGTCTGGCTACAACCAGTCTTAAACTACATGTCCAGAATATGGCATTTAGCCGAAGTTTTACTAGTCCATTGCTTGTAACAAAAATAAACTAGATTTGGCTTTGTGTCTGATGTATAATTAGTGCCTTCCTCCAATGAGGCAGCGGCTCCTGAACTATAGAGCGCCACATTCCATCGTTACTGTTGGGCTCAATGAATGAATTGCATCTCCTGAGCTTCCATGTCAATGACGAAGGATGGACCTAGAATGAATAGTATTGGGAGCTTCTGGACAAACCCTTCCAGATTAGAAAATTATGCCAAGAACTTCCAATTGTGGTTGCAAGGAGGGCTGCAGATGAGAGGAAAAATGCTTGAAAGCAGCTCTTCAGTGCAGCTGTATGCAGACTTGAACAATTTGCACCATCGAGGGCGACATCTTCTGCCCTCTGATATAGATGTCACTTCTGTTGTTACCTTATATACTAACTGCAATTCTCTTTTAATGAAATATAACAACTCTTATCTAAGACCCTGATGAACATCTCCACTCTTCAGTCAAATTGTAGTTCTCCATACTCATGATCCTTGGTATTCAATGCCTTTGAGATTAAGAAGAAGAACACCGTCGACTATGAGCGCGAGGTTCATAGACTGGGCTCACAGTATCCAAAGAGGCTTACAATGATCAGTGTTTTAAATCCAACTCTCTTCTTGCTAAAGCCAAGACAGAGTATCATAGCAACCAGATTACTACATGTAACCAAAGTGAACTTTTCCATGTAGTCAGCAATTTAACTTCTAGAGTGAAACATACATTATATACCCACAAATGTCCAAAAGATCTTGCTAACAGTTTTTTGCAGAATTTTTCCACAACAAGATCAAGAAGCTGTGTAAAAGTCTACATGATAGTACTGTACTGCCAGTCTCTTAAAACTATGTCTAGATGATCTGTTCCCAGTTAACAACTTTTCCCTGCCCGGATCGATGTATTTCCTCAAGCTCTCAAGCATGCATTTCATCTGTGATGCTGCAGCTGAAGAAATCCAGCTCGAACACCACCATCTTCTCAAATTATCGCCCTATATCCACTTCTTGGAAAGGTGATTAAAAGATTAGTAAATCAGTTGTAGACCTGTCTCAGCGATAATGATCTCCATGTTCCGATGCAGTCAGCATACCGTCAATTTCACAGTATGGAGACTGTATTGTTACAGGCGCAGAATGACATCTTGATTGGTCTTGACAAACAAAAGATGCTGTGTTAGTATTATTGGACTTCAGTGATACTTTTGACACTATTGACCATAACAACTCTTAAACTGCCTGAAGGCTATGAAATAACTGGAAAAGCATTAAGTTGGTTCTTTTCCTACCTAGATGACCGAACTCAATCTAGATCGATAAAATTTGCTTCATCAGATCCTGTGGCGGTAGATTGTGGAGTTCCACAGGGTCTGATACTGGATGTATTAACTTCATTTTGTTCTCTGCCCCACTACAGGATATCATCACTGCCCATGGTGTTCAATCTGTCCTTTATGCCGATGACAGCTCTGTCTTTCCACCATTGGGATTGTGATGCAGTCATAAATAAGATTGAATCATGCATTGCAGTCATCAGATCCTGATGTAAATCCAACAAGCTGATATTTATTACAAGAAGACAGAGAATGTTGTGCTTTCGCTCTCAATCTTTACAGATCGACTATTAACTCTCAACCATCCATCATTGGCAATTCAGTTTTTCATCCACTAGCTGAAGCACGGAACCTTGGTGCCATCTTAGACTCATCACTAAGAAAGAACAATCATGTTAACAACTTATGCAAGGCTGCCTGGCACTCGATAAGGAAAATTGAGTAATTTTCACAGTACCTTGATGAAATGGATTAGTCCATGTCTTTGTTACATCAAGGCTGGATCCTGCA
>JAMKCH010040338.1:0-23332 GCA_023653785.1 Ophioderma brevispina
TGAAACCAAAAGAAAATCCTAAAAACAAATAGGTGTCTGAGGAGTTTTATACACCTGGTAAGGGCTGGGAAAAGTTGAAGCTCTTGGAGTGGGCTATTCTAAATGAGGGCAATATAGGTCAAATTATTTTTTTTCAGGTGGTTTTTTGTTTTCCCATTTTCAGGTCTTTTAGGCCCTTTGTTCCATCCTCCTGTTCCTTGTGTTTATATTGTATATATTTACATGAAAATAAAAAATTGTGATTGAGCTATAATAACCACAGGACCAAAAACATACAGCCTTCTTTCCAGTCTCAAAGGCACTTGCAACATTTTTCCCAGCTTGAAGAGCCATGTAAAGAAGTGAAACAAAGATCTGATTTTAAGGCATATTAAGCGGAGATTGCTGTGCTCTCCAATATAGACATTATTCGACTACGCACAAACAGAAAGATTATCGACACTACGCTCAGACTATGGTCACTTATGGTGTGACAACATCCAGTGGCATACATACTGAAATACATAGCAGAAGTGCATGGTTCGGTGTCACTCAGATGGTTCATTGCACCACATTGCGTTGATGAAGTTTGTAATGCGAGACAGGGGCAACAGCACGTGAGAGGAAAAGGATTGCTTCCGTGGCATGTTGTAGGTGGGAGGGGTGAAGGAAAAAGAAGATGTAGTAGGTTATACAGTGCATACTTTTAACTTACATGAGGGGTGCTACAGTGCATCTTTAGCAAAAATGTCATTAGTATATTTTAACGTAAGGTTTCAATACCACATTTTAGTATTTACATGGTGATTAGTTCAATTTTTCTAAAAAAGCGACTTCCTGTGCATATACTTAAGATGCAATGAGAGATTTCAAAAAGCTCTCATATATTGAATCATACGTAGTGATTCCAAGGGGCGGCGCCAGTGGGTGGCAAGCCACCCCCCTGAGAGTTCAAAATATTTAGGAAAAAACAGGGGTTTTACCAATACATTGCGCAAAAATTAGATGTTTTTAACCAAAATGAGTTCATTTTGTACTGTTCAGCCCCCCCCCCCCCCCCCCTATGATGTTTGTCCTCCTATGATTTTACCTGGCGTGCCCATGGTGATCATATAGATTAGGCATCAATAGATTTCTTATTTGTATTTGGCAAGGATAAATGTCACAAAAGTTAAGTTAAAGCTGCACTGGGAACATTTTCTCAAAATTTCAATTCCTTGACAATGATAAAAAGATCGGCGGCCTTATAAGAGGTAAAGACATCAGTCCTTGTAGGCTAACTTTAGTTTGTCTGTAACTTATTTAATCAACAAATGTGCTTTACATGAAGATCATAGACTCGTATTTCATTGATCATAAAACAACAGTTTGGGCTTAATAATATATCAGGGGAGGGGCTTAATGTATATAAATTTTGACAAATCCTTCTTGTTGCACCTTTAACGTTGCGGGTTCGAGCCCACGTTGTGCACTTGGGAAAAGCACTTTTACATCGCTTCGTGACCCAGCCAATATGCGCCAGGGCTGGCCTAAGTGAAGCAAAAGGATTTCCCAATGCTAGCATCATAATAATAGTAGGCAACAGCACTATCTTGATGAAATCAAGCTGTTATATTACATTGTTAGGTCTGGATTTATTAAACCTTAAAAAAGTTTTTTCTACATTTTTATCACAAAAATATTGAAAAACTTATAGATAATTTCAAAGTTTGCTGGACTAGTGCATCATGAAAGCTTTACATGTTAAGCCCCCTATAAAGTTATGTTAGTCATGTATGTTACACTGCCTCTGGGTAATTAATGTGATCCATATAATCTATGTTACATGTAGTAGTAATTAATACAACGTCTGGTGGTCAAGCCAGTGACAGAATAAATCTTAAAGGTAAGATAGTGTCTACAGTGTCTAATATGGCTACACCACTGGATATGAGAGCCTGGACTTGCACATACACCCCATCAAGTAAGCGTGGGAGGAAAAACAAACCTTGCGTTTTTTATGGTAGACGCAATAATGCAGTTTGCAAAGCCCTATTCATATGTGCCTAATATTGCTGGTTCAACCACTTAAAACGGTGTTTTTTTGTTGTCTCTTTGGAATGAAATGGATGTGATGGCTCAAATTTCAGCCACGCCAATGAGAAACTACGGCCTTTCATCTGGTATCAAAATAGATACTACTTCAGGGTAAATCAGGGGGGTCCCAAAAGATGATAGCGGAACACGCACCTTTAAGATACAAACAAACACACGACACAATTAGAAACCTTCAAGGGAAATTTACTGTAAGACTGGGGGGGGGGGGGTAATTTCCCCTGGGATATCCAAGTGTCCGTCATGGACTCTATACATCATATCTATCAAGAAAATTAGAGGGAAAATAAATAATTGGCCAGAGGTAAGTTTTCACTCAAGTTATAGGTGAAGGTCATTCACACCACACACACACACACATAAAAGTAACCACTACAAATTTATTATATGGATTGTATCTGAGGAAAAATCCAAAAATTTTATTAATTTTGCAAAAATGAGTGGGACTTGCAGCCTTGAAAATTTCTTGCTGCAAAAAAACAAAATTACCCTGCACTTTCTACTCCCCCCCTATTTAATCTGCATTTTCATTCAAATCACACATGACAAAAACCTCTTTTGCATGATTTCCCAACTTGAAAGGTGTCAAATAACAAAGCTTAAATAGTTTACCATAATGCCACTTTTAAGGTATCACCTGATAGAAATCTGCCTGGGAGAGCTTTCACATCAATGACAGACATCTTCAGTTAGTGACGTACACTGTGTTGACACGCTATCAGGCCATTGACACAATTCATAATAGTGTTATGATGTGAGTGGCTATAGTGGCTATCGTGTTTGGGCAAGTGTCACCAAAGAAGACGGAACGAAGATTTTACTCCGGTTTTTTAAGTCTCTTGGATGATGTTTTTGTGTTGAAATGGACAAAAAAAAGGATATTTGAAATAGGGTATGGGTTATATTGTATTGTTGCGGTACAAAGAAAAAGACGGTGTGTTGTGTTTGATTCTCGTTGGGAATGTATGGAGGGGAGAAAAATTGGTGATTGTCTCAAGTAGCTGTTGGGGGTGATGAACTCTAGTTCACAAATATGGAGAGGAGGACGAGCAATAAGGAGGAAGAGAATAAGGCCAGAGAAGGAAGGCAGAGAACAAGAAATCACCAGAGAATAGAAAGAGAGAAGAAAGAGAAAAGACAGGAGGAAAAAGAAAAAAAAGACAATGTTAAACCAAACCAAAAATTCATGATGGTCAGCATTAATACAAGTCTCTACATGACAAAAAGAATGCCTTTTCTGATTCTTATATTGAAATACTATACAGTTTTTTTTTTCTTCCTTTTCCTGTCATTTTTCTGTATAAAAAAAATAACTACAAACTTTTCCGTCACTTTGAGAGGTACTCCTGTAATTTCAAAATATTTTGATCTTTGGGTGAATCACTGGTGTCTTTAGATTATATTACTTAATTGGACAATGTAATACACTATTTAACTTTTTGAGGAAATGCTATTTCTAGAGTATAGACGTCTCCTTAAAGAAAATAGTTGATCACCAGGGATTCTAGAAACACTCATCTACGTATCTAGGTTACATACAGAGCACAGTTGTCAGATTTTTCAAGTCACATTTTATAATGTGCAGATGACACATCAAATCCATCTCGAGGGTCACTAACCTCGGAAAATGACAAGCGATTAGAGAATTGAACAATCTTCAGAGCGAAAAATGCTAATTGACAGAAATTCATGGCGTCATATAACAATTATGTGAGTTGGCAGGGCTCCTGATCAAATATGTTTTTATGGTATGGTTTTTTTCTCTCTCTGGATACTTGTAAAAACCTATCTGGATATTGATAGATATTTATGCATCTGTGGTGGATATTTCTGAAAACTGAGAATATAGTCAAATGCTGTAAAAACCAGCGTGGAAATATATTTTGACAAAATAGTCATTTACCAGTTAAAAAGATGACCTAGTGGTTAAAACAATGCACTATCTTGTGAGTAGTTTTGAATGACTTTGTTTTTATGTTAGAGGTGATGACGTGATTGGGTACTGACAGCGTTTCTACAAGAATGTGAATGGTGTCCTTTTAGGCTGAAATGTGTAATGTTACACATGCATTTTGCATTCTCTTAACATTGTTTTATGCATCGAGTGTAACATTTGGCGATGGTTGTCAGACTTATGTGTGAGTCAAATAAGCAAAATCGTCTTATCATATTTTGTGTACAAAATTTTTCTTGATCATCCACTTTTACTCACTTGCCAATAAATACAATTCTGAAATTTTTTTAGCACAGCACTGAACTATCCCCCCTTCATGTCTGCCATTTGCAGTAGTTGAACGCAGCAGAGAACTTAGCACCGTCAGTGTTTTAAACACCAAACTTAAAAAAAAAAAAAAAAAAAATGTTTTATTCTAATTTTGTTGGCTAGATTGGTCAGAGTTGCCATTTCCATGGTTTTGTCTCAGGTCTGCATTCCCAATTACGATTGAAGAGATTAAAAATAGAAGAGATAAATCAAATAGACTTGTGGGCATACCTGTGGCAGCTTTTAGCACTTCATTCTTATTTTCACACAGATGGGTCACATCTTTACAGGGAAACAAAAGCATAGAAAAAATTAATCCGACATAAGAAATGGACACCCTACTTCCACAAATTGAAAACAATTGTGGAGTTTATCATTCTGTAAAAAAAGTAACAACTGGCAAAAAGATAGACACTTCCGACCCACGGAAAATCGATGTTTTGACTTCTTGACAAAATTTACCGTGTTTCTAGCATGTTTTTGACACAATTAAAAAGCATTCAGACATTGTACTTGTAGTAAGATATTGATCGGACAATTGAAAGGTTGATTATAGCAGGGTATTTCTTCATGACTGCATGCTTTTCAAGTTTGATAAAAATGCTGGCAAGTAATGTCAGCAACCTTGGCTGTCTGTGTCAGAGAAGGGAAGCTTACAACAATGAAATAATGTTAGTTTACGGCTCCCCTTTTTTGACAAAATTCAAACACCTCAAATTGGGTTTTCAATTGTGAAAGTGATTTCAAAAAGGGTCCATTTCATTATGTCTGAATATTTTTTCTCTGCCATTGCGTCCCTTTAAGATCTCAGTGACCTTAAGTTCCAACTATCATAGTCCCCTGAATTTGATATTAAAAACTATAAACTTCTATTTCCCGTTGCAGATATATTTCTTGTACTATGGAGAATCTTCACAATATCGGCTTAGAAATTCAAACAGGGTGGGCCAAAAAATAGTTACTGCAGGATAATTTCATCACTTAAATATGTGTAAGATACACTACGGCACAAAAAACAACTCGTCACATGTCCAACCATTGTGAAAATTCGGAAATATACCTGATTGTGTAGCCAAAGGCGTCCTAAATATCAGTGGTTCAGCTAAAGTTTGCACATTTCGGATTTTCCAATGGGCACTGTACTGAATGACTTTGGAATTATTTTTTGGCAGCATGGAGAATTTAATGAATTTCTGATTGGCTGCATATATTCTCTTAGAGCACCAAATAAATCCTTTTAATTATTAGTCCTGTAAAGCACAGTAAACCAAAGGCAAGTTTTTTAAAATGATTTTCTTGTTTTGTATCTTCCCATCTCCATCATTTCTTTAATAAAGATCTTGACAAAGCAAGGTCTCACATCTTTCAGAATTATTCACACTAGTTTGAAGTTGAATAACAACATTGACTGAAGACATGCCAATTTTTTGTTTGTGTGCTATCTGTATATATCAACAGTCTTCTGAGGAATAATATATGTTTCCTTGACATTTCTGATGAATTTCAGTTCCTTATCTTACTTTTGTTTTTCTTTCTCTTTACTGAGTAGACAATACGCAGTAAGTTTCCTAACACTGAATGGGATGCAAGGAGTATGACGTACAGTAGCTTTTTTAATTTTACATTAAAAAAACAGCAACCTTTGTTTTATTCATTTTAAAAAGAAAAGAGTTTTTTTAATATAATGGGGATGGCTTTGATGGGCAAAACACATTAAATCCCTGTTCTGCTCTTTTTCTCTAAAATTGGCTATTCTAAACTATGTACTTGTAACCCAGCGACCTATCATTTCAAATTGCACATTCCGTTTAAATCTTTTTTAAATATCAGACACTAGCTTCTAAGATAGCCACTGTAGTCAATAAACTAGCTATTGAAGACACACTGTGGTATAAGTTTGTTATCTTCTGAAGATAACTAGTGGTACATAAGGCTATCTCGAAGACACTACTGGGGTAGTAACTGTGCTATCTACTGAAGCCCACCACTGTGGTATAAGGTGCATCTATTGAAGAACAACTACTAGCTGGTATAAGGTTTTACTTCTGAGCCAACACTGGTGGTAATAAGGTGCTATCTGACTGAAGACAACCACTGTGGTATACGGTGCGAATCTACTGAGATACCCACTGTGGATATAAGTGCTACGCGTCTTAAGACATCACTGTTGGTATAAGGTGCTTATCTTCTGAAACACCACAGTGATATAAGGTGCTATCTTCTGCAGACAACACTGTGGATAAAGGTTCTATCTACTGAAGACCACCACTGTGGTATAAGTTCTATCTCTTCTGAGACAACCTACTGGTGGGTATAAGGGTTTTATCTGTACCCTGAAGACACCACTGTGTATACGGCTGCTATCTACTTGAAGACAAAACCACTGTGGTAATAAGGGTATCTACTGAGACAACCCTGTGGTATAAGGTGCTATCTTCTGAAGACAACCACTGTGGTATAAGGAGCTATCTACTGAAGACAACTATGTGTATACTGTGCTATCGACGAAGACAACCACTGTGGTATAAGGAGCTATCTACTGAATACAACTAACTGTGTTATAGGGTGGTCTCTTCTGAGACAAGCCCCTGTTGTTATAAGGTGCGATCTACTTGAAGACAACCACTGTGTTATAAGGTGCTATCTACTGAGACAACCACTGTGGTAATAAGTGCTATCTACTGAAGATAACCACGGGTTAGGGTGCTATCTCTGAAGACAATCACTGTTGGTTAGTGCTATCTTCTGAAGAAAACCACAGTGATATAAGTGCTATCTTCTGAAGACAACCACTGTGGTATAAGGTGCTATCTCCTGAAGACAAACACTGTGGTATAAGGTGCTATCTTCTAAAGACAACCACGTGGTATAGGTTTTATCTACTGAAGACAACCACTGTGGTATCAGGTGCTATCTACTGAAGATAACCACTGTGGTAATAATATGCTATCGTGCTGAAGAAACCAACCATCAGTGGTATAAAGGTGCTATCCTTCGAAGACAACCATGTGGTATAGTTTTTATCTACTGAATACAACCATGTGGTATAAAAAAGGTGCTATCTACTGAAGATAACCACTGTGGTATAAGTGTCTTCTATTTTTGAAGACAACCACTTGTAGATAGTTTATCTATTGGAAGACAACCACTGTTGGTATAAGTGTCAATCTATTGAACACCCACTGTGTAGAAGGTGCTATCTTCGAAGACAAAACCACTTGGTATATAGGTGCTATCTACTGAAGACAAACCACTGTGGTGATAATATGCTATCTACCGAATACACTACTGATGTATCAGGTGTTAATCTTCTAAAGACAACCCCAGTGATCTAAGGGTGCTATCTTCTGACGACAATCACTGTTCTAATACGATCCAATCTTCCGCCCAGGCACGAGCCATCCCTGTGGTATAAGATGCTATCTACTGAAGATACCACTGTGGTATAATGGTGCTTCCTAGGATTCTTAGAGGACACCACCGTGAATACGGTGCTGCTATCTTCTGAAGACAACCACTGTGGTATAAGGAGCTATCTACTGAGACAACCACTGTGGGTATAAGGGTATCTTCTGAATGACAACCACTGTGGATAAGTTTATATCATCACTGAAGACCAACCACTGTGGTATAAGTTGGCCTCTACGAATATCCCCACTGTGGTATAAAAGTGCTATCTTCTGAAGACAATCACTGTGGTATAAAGGATGCTATCTTCTGAAGACAATGCAACGTATATAAGGTGCTATCTTCTGAAGAAAACCACTGTGGTATAAAGGTGCTATCCTACTGACAGACACCCACTGTGGTATAAGGTGCTATCTTCTGAAGACAACCACTGTGGTATAAGGTTTTTATCTACTGAAGACAACCACTGGGTATAAGGTTCTTATCTACTTAAGATAACTACTGTGGTATCAGGTTCTATCTCTGAAGACATCCCTGTGGTAATAAGGTGCTATCGTTTCTGAAGACAACCACTGTGGTATAAGGTGCTAATCTTCTGAAGACAACCACTTTGGTATAGGTGCTATCTTATCTATTGAAGACACACTGTGGTATAATGTGCTATCTTCCTAAAGACAACCACTGCGGTATAAGGTTGTTCTACTGAAGACAACCACTGTGGTATAAGGAGCTATCTACTGAAGTACCACTGTGGTATAAAGGTGGCTATCTATTGAAGACAACCACTGTGGTATAAGGTGGAATCTATTTGAATACAACCACTGTGGTATAAGGTGCTAACTATTGAATACAACCACGTGGTAATAAGGTGGCCTATCTCTCTAAGACAATAACCGACTGTGGTATAAGGTGCGATCTACTGAAGACAACCACTTGGTATAGAGATGCTATCTACTGCGCGACAACTACTGTGGTATAAGGGTTATCTTCTAAATACACCAGCAGGATATAAGTGTCTATCTTCTGAACACAATCACTGTGGTATAAGATCCACTCTTCCCTCCCAGGCCACTTAGCCAGCCCGTTGGTGTCCAATGGGGAATTGTCCTGTAGGTGCAACAAGATGTTCCCAATTCGGGCAAAAATTTCCCGTTCACAAGCAACAGAGTTCAAAAAGGGCCGATTTAGCTTGAATATCAGTCTTTTATTCCCGATTTGCCTCATTTTTCCCCCCCTGCCAAATCATTCCATAACAACCATGGATACCCTTTTACTGGGGTTTCTTGTCTAACACCATTGTGACCGTTCCAGAAACCAAATCTGATTTTCAAATTCATTTGTGAGAGGGACACTAATCCAATCCTCCACCTATCCCCCCTGAAATCAAATGTCACTAGTTCTGTGGAACTCTCAATATCAATGGAAGTGCATCTTTCCAATATCTAGACTGTGCGCGCACGTGTCCCCCCGCATGATTCTAATGGTTTTGGATCTAAACTATCACCTTAAAGTGACACAAATCCTCCAAAACAAAAGGCTTAAAGTCATCCCTACTTTTTCTGTGTCAATTTCCCTTATGTTGTTGGAAAATTTTACTTGTTGCTTTTAACAAAGAATGAACTTTGACCCTCAAAGTAACTGCCAACCATTGGTTAACTCACTTTTGGCTTTCTCCATTTTGGGTTGATAGCATGTATCTCCCAACACTTGACTTTGTATGTCCTGGCTTTTTACAGTGATGGGCATTAAACTGTGATTTGGGTCCCATCCCATGCTTTTTATTCGCCACCATTACTTTCTTTACTCCCCTTTTCATGAACCTGACGGGATTCCCCCCTCCTTGAGTTGCTACCATGGAGACGCTTTTGTTAGAAACCGACTTATTGTTACTTATTGTACCTGTATTCTTGGCCAGGCCTACTAGTAATTAGTTAATTTTGATTCAAAGCATATCCCGTCCCCCCGTCAGCCTTTAACGGCGGTTGCTTCACACAAACTGTCAATTTTGATTTTCATCCAGATGTGTTTGATATCTGGATGTAAGCACGTTTGATCTCTTCAACTAACTCAACTCCCTAAGTTTACCCAAATTTTGCCCGACTTCTTTTGGTAGAAGCAGCGATCAAACATTTGTTCCTTACACAGCAATTCAACATGGGTCTGGTCATCCTTTTCCTGCCAAGACCTGAATTTTTGTCTATATGCCTTTGGCACCAATTCATATGCTTTGAACACCGCCTGCTTAACCTCGTCATAATCACTACAAATCTGTCTAATGACATGGCCGAATCTATTTCTCTTGGTTTACCAATGAACACTGAACTGTAGCATCAAGGTCCCAACTCCTTGGGGCCATTTCAAGCTATTGCAGTTTTCTCAAAGTGTAAGAAGTATTGTCTACTTCTTGTCCTGAAATTTTGACCAGCGAATATTTTTTCGCCGCGTCAAAACCAGATTTCTTGGGAGCCTCTGATTACTAGCTTTTGACCTGATCTATATTTAATTTTGCAATCTCCAAATCAGCATCAATCTGTTTTTGTTTCATTCATTTCCTTTTCTAATTTTTTTTCTTTTCCCTTTCCAAACTCCATTTCTCTATCTCTTGGAGCCAGCTTTCTCATTCCATTGAATTTCTAATTCTTTTAGTTTTTTTTTTTTTTTTTTTTTTTTTTTTTACTTTTTATATTTATTTCTTGTAAACACTGTTCATCCAAATTTCTTCACCAAGTTTCCATTTAAAACATTTTTTATGACTTGTGTTTCTCATGGATGCTTTACCATCAATTTCATAATACTTGCAGTTTCAATCATCACTCAGGCTTGTGCACTCATCAAACCCGCTCCCAATGGTTATATTTTCAAGGAACTCTTGTGGTTCAAACTCCATTGTGACTGTCCATGTACTCTACAACACAATATATTAACTTGAACCCAACTATACTGTAGTACATGTGTAAATCCACACAAAATTTTGTATGCCAAAATGGCACATTTTACAATTATTTAACATTTTTAGGTGTGGTAAATTTTGAACACAAAGGCTCAAATTTTCTCATTCAATTCCCGGACGACCCCCAATTCTGTTATGATGTCTCGTGGACGCCTAAGGTCAGAAATTACCTTTTCAAGCACAAATAAATGAGCCTTGTGCACAGTGATCTGAATTTTATATAATATA
The DNA here is from genome assembly GCA_023653785.1 of Ophioderma brevispina. NCBI lineage: Eukaryota > Metazoa > Echinodermata > Ophiuroidea > Amphilepidida > Ophiodermatidae > Ophioderma > Ophioderma brevispina. Next base: position 10,923 of record JAMKCH010040338.1, read on the forward strand.
ACAGATTTTAATGATTGTAATTGTTTCAAGAATTTGGTAATGTCCAAAACAACATTACATATAGTACAATTAACCACAATTTAGGATTTATCTTAATTGTAAACAAAATGGTCCACAAGAGCATTGGGCAGTTTCAACTAGGTTGAGTCTGTCCTCACGGGGGAGCGAAGACTTCAAATGACAGCATGCAAAGTCACGCTTATAAATCCTTGGGTAATATTCCATTGGAATCTTCTCATTCCTGGTTAACTTTTGTCAGCAGTTCAAACCGACGGGGCTTTCCCTCGAACGATGCTAATGTTCCCCAATAATAAAATCCAGCCATATACACCATCATTCTGTCGCTATGGTCCTCATAAAGGACCACAATTGGAATCCCCTTTTTGATTCCGAAAACTGAAGCTCCTTGGCTTAAAGACGACAGCAGAAAATTTAGCTATCAAGCTCCGGCGGGCATCCAAAGTATTAAATCTGGCACTAGATGTAGAACTCAAATCTACCATTATGTAGAGTAAACTAGCTATAATTAAACTGTTAGCTCCAGAGCTCTTGGTTTAGCTCCTGATTATACTACTGGCGGCGAGACTTACTCAAATCTCAAATATATACTTGACTTCTCAAAGATCCCAGTCTAAAATAGATATTACATACAGAATCATGCATAAACTTAACCTTGCAACTAGCTGACCAATTGAAATCCACATAAATTACTTCATCTGATCACATCAACTTTCCTATATAACTTTGTTGGGGGAATTCCTGATCTTAAATGTTTTGATCTCAAAAAGCATAACAAGCTGACTCAGTTTCTAAGTTTTAGCATTCTTGGGGAATTCCCCACTTCCTTATTGTGCAATCTAAAAACAGTGCACTTAAGCAAAACAAACTAGGGGTATTCCCCTTTTTCTCTTTTATAGTAAACAAGTACTTTTCCCTGTGAGAAACTTTCTCAATAAATTGGAGAAAATAATATTTTTAATTAAAATTTTGAGGTAATATAACATCATACCTTGCATGAAAACGTCACAGTGACACTCAGAAAAAGTTGAAAATCTTTAAAAATCGAAAATTCATTGTTTTTCCGCCATTTTTTTCAAGCAAAGTTGGATTTTTTTTGCATATGGGTGTCCCCCCCATAATATGTGCACACATGCTCTTACTACAAATAATAATATAAAACAGTGTAACTGTATCCTTGCACAAAAAATGGTTTTCTGCTGTAGCACACTGGGTGTATATAAGAGTCAATGGAAATAGCTTTTCTTTTCTTCGATCAGTGCGACATACGTATGCCGCGTCGAAACCGTAGGTCCCCGATTTCATTAAAATGTCTTAAATCGAGCAACAAGGCTCAAAGAAAAAAGTCTTTGTCGTTTCGGCGTGAACAAATAACAACTAGGTGAGATACGACAAAATGTCGAGGGGGGGGATTCCGCCCACCCCCCGGCCTTTTTAGGTTGAACCATAAAGATTTACCGATGCAATTAAGGAATTACCTCTAAACATTTTGTAACTTTTTTTTTGCACATAACAAAACAGAACTGAATCTTATTTTGTTTTAAGTTTTTATAGTAATTGGCATAAAAACATTTCTTTAAAGCAAACTAAATGTTTCTGGAATAATTGTGTCTGTTCTATCAATTCACCAAATTTGATAATATCCACAGCCTCGGGGGGATGGCATTCCTTGAGGAACACTAAACCTGTGTAAGAGCTTCTTTTCTTGTCCTTAAAGAGGAAAAAAGCCAGGCTAGTAATTGAAAAATAACGATCCCAGATTACCGACAAAACCCGTTTGTTAACACACTTCTGCACAAATGTCCTAAAAATGTTATTGATCCCTGCTGTTCTATTTAGAAAGGGCATTATACGGCCCCACGAAAGTGAGTAAACTTAATGCGGTAAAGAACGTAAGGAAATACTCGTGTTCACGTCAGCCGGTGTGACCATAAATCCATTTGAATATTTGGGCAGCGTGTGTGTCCACAATCGCCTTTCGTGCGCGGCCTGTGTTATCGTATTGAGTAAATTGCGTTTTTCCATTTGTATTTGGCGGAATTACTGTTTTTATTTGCCATTTGAAGCTAATGTTTGGATGGTGCCATAGAAGGGTGGCTCTGTTTAAAGGTGGGGGCCCCTCCAGCATATGACCGTTGATAGCCGCCGACTGGTGATTGTGCATATTGCTTATACATTATCGCGGTACCAAGTTTTTCAGCACCGACCTGTGGGGGATTTCTACTTTAGTAAATTGGTAAGGCCTCTGGTTTTGGGGAGTCATAATTTCAGTAAAGTTAAGTTTCTGATTAAAGATTTATTGGAAGCAATTTATAAACACTGCAATAGATTTCAATCTTTTAGGGATACAAATTGATAAGTTTGTCTCTTGTGTAGGTTATATACGGGACTTCTTGATAACCACAAAGTAGAAGTATGCAAAAAATGGAATGGTTGATTGTACATCTCCTTTACACATCCATTTTATATTTCACAAAATTTCCATGAAATGGATTATGAATCCAAAGGAATCCTTAAAAAAATAAGTAGGTGTCAGAGTTTCTTTCTTTATATACACCTGGTATACTGCTGGCAATGTGATGGAAGCTCTCGGAGTTGCTATTCCCAATGAGACATTTAATCAATATTTTTTGTTTGTTCAGGAGTTATCCATTTCAGGTCTTTTGGCATTGGCATAACTATTTTTTTTTTCAGGGGGGCATAGGGGCGCCAGCATATATTAAAATGGTTCACTATAAGCACAAGGTCTATTTAATTTTCAATATAAATTGACACGTGTGAAGAAATACTATTTTTCAGGGGGCAAGAAATGCCCCCGGGGAAGCTACCCCTCCCCTGGGTACACCCTGATACCAATACCAACCCTTTTTTCCATTCAAACCTTGCAGACAATTACCCAGCTTGAAGAGCCATTAAGAAGGCAAACAAATTATTCAATTTTACGCCTTATTAAGGAATTGCTGTGCTCTCAAATTAGACATTCTATTCTTCGGCTACGCAACCAAACAGATGATTATCAACCTACGCTCTCACTATGGTCACTTCGGTGTACAAACATCCAGTGGCATAACATAGTGAAATAACTAGCAGAAAGTGCATGGTTCGGTTTCACTATCGGAGGTATCCGTTGCGACACTTGCTTGATGAAGTTTTTGTAATATGCGAGACAGGGCAAATAGCTGCGAGAGGAAAAGATTGCTCCGTGGCATGTTTGTCGGTGGGAGGAGTGAGGAAAAAGATGTTTTAATGGTATCCAGTGCATACTTTTAACTTTGGCAAGAGGGTGATACAGTGCGTCTGAAACACAAATGGTCATTTAGCATTTTACAATATTTTTTAACATTAAATGCAACGTGTGATTTAAATTTATATGATAGTTTCCTTTTTCTAAAAAATGGGATCGCGTGCAACCCTTAAAGATGCAATGCGAGATTTCAAGGTATCCATATATGTAATCATAGTCGGTGCATTCATAATAGTGATTACGGCACTCAATAGATTTCTCAATTTGTATTTGATCTGTATACAATTTGAAGTTGCTAAATAATGCATTTGCATATTTTAAAAAAAATATGACAATTTCAATTTCCTGCAAATGAATATAACAGCTAGGGCATTATAAGCGCCACAAGACATCCAGATAATTTGTAGGCTAACTTTGCTGTAAATGTTAATCCCAAGTTTCTATTACTGATAAGCAATACTCGTACTCATTGATATTCAACCACAGTTTACCCCATAAGGTGCTGATGTTGGCTTAATAATATATATCAGTGGAAGGACTAATGTATATAAAAGTTTTGACAACCATGCCAAAATATCATTTGAACAATCTTTCGTTTTGAGCGGCAACTTTAAGGTTGCAGGTTCGCCCCATAGGCCAATGTGTTTGTCACCTCGCTTGCCTCGTTTACCCAAGGCAAATTGGCCAGCTGTTGGTCGCCGGTAAAGCCAAAATAATTTCCTGATGGCAGCATCATACTATAATGGCACCCCACTCTGTGTGATCCTGTAAGAAATAGCCTTTTAAAAAGCCTGTATATTATATTGTTAGGTCTGGATTTATAAACTCCAATGTTTTTTCTTCTTATCGCAAAATATTGAAAACCTGACATATTAAAAGTTTGCTGGACTAGTGCATCATGAAAGCTTTCCATTTAACCCTAGCAAGTTTATGTTAGTCATGTATGTTACACTGCCTCTGGGTAATTAATGTGATCCATATAATCTATGTTACATGTATAGTAACTACAACAGTCTGGTGTCAGCAAAGTGACAAGAATAATCTTACCAGGTGAGTGTCTCCATGAGCTCCAAGCGTGATGGATGTGTCTACAACCCTTTCTATAAGTAAGATGCAGATTTTTGTTATAAAGAGCTGGCTGCAAAGTTTTCATGGTAATTTACATTCAATGGGCAATATTCAATTATCCTATTACAGCTATATACAAGTTTGGCATATTACTCTGTCCTTTAAGGGAAGACATTACCCTTTCAATCTGCAGGATATAATGATAATCATGTTTTTAGGCGACTTCCCAAACGGACTGCAAAATCATTGGGGAATGCAAACACTGACCTAACTAGGCTTGTTTGGGACCTTACATGTCGTTTTTCATGCTGATTCTGAATTACGGTCATGAAGGTCCATTTTTTATTATTTCAAAAAAACTGTGAAAAAGTAATGGATCTGTTATGACTAAACACACCTCAAGGCTCAAAGGGCATAAGATGACAGAGTTATCCAAAAATTTAGCTAGTAAATGAGAATAGCAACTATAGAATTACTAAAAATTCCAAAAAGCATGATTTGCTGATTGTTGTTTTTATTCATGGCGGCACTTACAGTTAGAACCGAAGTGCATATCTTCACTTCACTTAGATTTTTATGTGTTATACAGGAAATTATCCGTTGCAAGCATATATCCATAATAATAGAATTGAATGGACCTGCAAGCAATGGGTTGTGGCATATTGACGTAGGTTGCACAATGGAGATATGTCAGTGTCTTATGGCTCTAATATTAACAGGAAGCACCTTCCTCAAATTGCAGTATTATTTGACGAATATTACTGCTGGCCTACTATACTGTACTCTCCAAGCAATAGAGCAAAGTAATCACCCAAAAAACCCAACCCAACACAACCAAATTAACTAAACATAACAAGCATATTTACATCAAACAAAGCACAGCACAGCAAAGACAATTAAAGTAAAGCATAACCACTCAACCAACCCAATTCAACAAAAGCTAACCAAAACCCAAATCCTATCAACCAAACATAAGCAAAATCTGAAGAAAACAAAACAAACACAGTAAACACAGTAGAAACACAAACACACAACCAGAGCAAAGTAAGTATTTCCAACAAAACCAAATACCCTATTAATCAAACATTACAAGGCATATAACCGCATAGCAAAGCGTATCACAGCAAAGTAAATAAGCAAAGCAAACCAAAGAAAAGCAAAGCCTATAAGGTACTAAAGCCAACCTAACCACATTATCCAAACAAGCCTTACAGGTACCAACGCCCAACGAGATCAAAGTAAAGTAAAACAACCCACTACATCCCACTCAATAAAAAAAAGCAAACTCAACAAATCAAAATCAAATTAACCCCTCCCCATAAAAGCCTAGAAATAGCTTCAGAATAACCACAATTTTCCAGCCTTGCCAATCTCTACTCCAACACATTCAACAATTGTATCTCAGATCCCTTGACATGGTCTAATTTTCTGTGAAATGAACCCTCAACATTCCCTGTCAAAAATCCCACTCAGTAGTCTGCTGGGAAAAAATTCAAACCCAACTCAATCTGAAGTGCTCCTCGATCTGCTCCCACTACTCCCTTGACACATATCAAACCTATTAAGACTCATCTTTCCCCTCAAATCTCCAGTCAATTTTTCACCATCCAATAACCAGCTTCACTTGAACAAGCTTGAACCCACAAGATAAACAGCTTAATTAGGAAGGCGGTTTCTTCATTATGAAATGCCGGTTTAATCCCCGATTTCTTTAGGGTCATTTTGAGTGCGAGTTGCAAGCTCGTTTGAGTGTTTATTTTTAAACAGGAATAATATCGCTCAATTCGGAAAGTAAAATAGTCTAATTATGTAGTAGACATTGTCCCCTTGAAATCTGTCAGGTTATTTCTGGAATAATTTGATGATTCAAGCAATTTGAATATGTCATTTGGGGCAATTCTGTAACAAACTTTTGTAGAGCATTAAAGGTCACTTTTGATCCATATCCTCGGTGCTCCCATAACTTACCTAAAAAAGTTGAGATTATAATATCATCTGAAACCATTGACTAAGTATGTACACGTGCCTAATCTTACGTGCAAATCGACTTACTCTAGAAGAAATTCATAATTTTTATTTTATAGTCTATAAACATACAATTACAACACGTGGTATATAGAGACTGTGATGCAACGCTTACAATCAACTGACCTTTTGAAATACCAATTTCTCATAAAATCTGAACCATGCACAAAAACTGAGGGGCTAGGATAACGACACACACCTTTAAAGATATAGAGAAAGAAATAGTACCTCCTGTACAAAACTGAATAATACATAACATTCTACTCCTAACAATAAAAACCACCATCGACCTGTCATTGTCTTATGTTGTTTGATTTTATTTTCTTAAAACCTGTAGCTTGGGTAGTGAAATCCACAATCCCTCCCCCCCTCATTTCCATACAATGTTCTGTATGTCACAGATATTCTTGATGCTGCAATAAAAGGCTAGACAACAGTGGTAATGGCAATCTTCATGATGACCGCTTGAAAATGCGTTTAAAAGTGTCGGTTTTTTTTAAACACAACGAACAGTAATATAAGGTTTAGATATGACTTAACACTAAAATTTAGAGACAAATGGGCCTTTTGAATTTGGGGAAGACTTCTGATTGGGCTTTAGTGGTTGGTTTGGTGGATCATCATGAATTTTTTTCTTTGCTACTGGGAACCTTAGTAGAGGGAATAAAAAGGAATAATGGTAGCATCCTACAATGCTCGGGCTACCTACTTATGTGGTTGTAATTACTACCATCATTTTAATGGACATTTTTTTATAATCTGACATTGTTTAGATAAATAATTGACACCAAATTCTACCATCAATATGGCTCTGATCGACCCATATGTTTATATCTCCTGTGTCAATAAACAAAAATCCCACATACATGCAATGGGCCTGTAAAATAATGTTATATACACTTTCTCCAGTAGCACTATGACATTGTTTTTCTCTTTAATATCCAGTAGCAGTCCACTGTAGATTTCATACTCGGGATCATTGACAGATATCCGATTGTGGAATCCTCTTTCACCTCTGTGTACTTTCTTCTTCTCCATTCAGTTCTTCCAGGCCTGCTGGTTGAAAATAATACATTTGATATTTGATATCTTTCCGTCAGTGAAGAAAACAATGTAACCATTTTCATGGAAGCATTCCTTACCAAGCACACAAAAGTATACATCAAAATCCTTACCCTTTTTTTGGGAAAGGTAAATAATGATGAAAATATGTACTCTGCCATGATTTCATCGCGAACAATGTCTGGGTCTGGTCTGGCGTCTGATTGTGGAATCCTCCTCCACTGTGTGTGTAGTCTCCGATTCTTCCAGCTTGCGGTTGAACGATACACTTGGAGTAAAAGTTGTTTGCACTTCCCTATTTTCATAATCATTGGAAAAGCAAAAAATGTACCATTAATTCAAAATGGAACATTTACAAAAGCATTATGGTGGGTGGACAAGATTATTACAGGGAGGACATTTTAGACTCATGCGCAGTCATGTGTGTAAGTGTGCATTGGAGACAGATTTTGCTTTATGATAGAGAACAACACACAATAAAATCTTTTGAACCTATCCCTTGAAGGTTTTGTTTTTTCTTCAAAATTTTTTCACACCCGGTGTGTAAATCTCGTCATAACAATTAGCAAATTCTTTTGATGTTAGACCGTCAGCCCGAAGGTTTTCGTAGACGAACGAGATACCAATAGCGGAATACAGGAAAATTCAGAGAAAAATAATAACCTTTGAAAATATGAAAGTCTCCGAGACCCGATGTTGCGTGTAGCCCCAGATGAGGGGTAAAGTACTATGGGGGTCAATATTTTGGCACTGCTCTCAATCTAATGAAATATAGCTCAAATTATCCTTAGGTTACCAGTAGTAAAAAAGTCAAGTTGGGTCACATGTTTGTGGTGCTTCCTTTCCAGATATTTGGTAAAATAGGCTAAAGTATTTGTTTATTCAAGAAGGTCACAATGGTAATACACGATTTCTCTGTAAAATATTAAAAACATATTTAATGATACTGATTCAAATAATGCTTTTATTTTGCAGGTTGGGTTTCCCCTTCATAGGGAGGGGTATAATGTCCCCGTCCCCGTAGAGTCCTACAGGGAATTTTGTACCCCCTTCCATTATAATTAACAACAAGGAGATGCCGAAAGTCCAAAAGCATTTCATATTTGGATTCAGTATCATTAAACATTTACAAAATATTTTTAACAAACAAATCTGGGTATTGCAACGGGTGACTTTCTTGAATAAACAATGACCTTTAGCCTATTTTCCAAATTCTTGGAAAGGAAGCCCCACCCGCGTGTGACCCAGTGACTTTTTTTTTTACTCCTGCTGACCTAAGGAATAATTTCAGCTAGTTATATTAGATTTAGAGCAGTTCAAACATTGACCCCCATAGTAAATTACCCTTCTCCTGGGGCTACACGCACACGGTTCCGCGGAGACTTCATATTTGCAAGGTAATTTTTCTCTGATTTTCCCCGTGTTCAGATAGTGGTATCTCGTTCGTCTAACGCAAAACCTTCTGGGCTGAGATGCTCTATGTCTTTTTGGAAGTTTATGTTTTGTTGTGTGTGTGTTGTATGGGGGGTGTGTTACAAGAGATACACTTTGCTTTTTTTTCTGTACAAACGGCCATTTTTTTCCCTTTTGTGTGGCTTTTTTCTCCCTTAATGTGACTACCACATAAGAAATAGCATTTTTTTCGCATACATGATGTTACCCCACCTCACCCCCGCCTACGATGAAATTTGACAAAGTCACATAATTAATTAAGGACCCACTATACAACAACCACACAAGTCATACATGTCATGTAGTGTCCAACAATGTCCCAACAAACACAAAAATGTCACACACACGTAAAAAAAAAAGTCACACGGGACCCACAAATAAGACACCCAAGAGCCATCTAAAAGGACACCAAGTCACAAAGTCATGCATATTTAGATGTGTGTAAATTTTTGAACCATGCTAACTATAAAATAATTGCAACCATATGCCATCTTATCAAGCACTCTGGCCTGTAGCATGCATGCATGGGGGCAGTATAGCCGCGTATGATCAAGAACTGGTCTGCTAAATAACAAAACTAAACTGACTTATGAGTTACAGTAAAGGAATTAATCATGGATTTCCCTTCACTTCACATAAGCTATTTTTCTGTGCAATAATATTAAAAAAACAGGTTGTCATCAGATTGAAATCGAAGACAATTTCACTTTACTTACTGACGGCATAATATGCAATTTGATTTGAAACTTTAAACACAAGAGTGAGTACTGTCTACTGTAGATGAAATGTCAATGTTTTGGATATACCTCGTTTCGAATTTAAGTTGTCTTGATAGCATCGACAGTTTTTGAATTAGAATGTTCTACGTAATCCAAGTTAGCAAAATATAGGTTCCAATATGACTGTAGTTACCATGGCAACCATCAAATGACCAATTGTTCTTCAATTTGTTTGAAATTCTGGCAGTAAAAGTAACGAGACTAAATTTTTAAGATTAAAGGTGCAACAAGGGATTTCAAGTCATGCATATTTTCTGTAATATGTAGTGATTTCATATAGGTTAGACATTCAATAGATTCCTATACTTTTTATTTAGCTACAGAAATAACTTCAAATGGAAACAAAAGGTGATATGTATATACTTCAATTTCAATAGAAAACAGGCTGAATTTCCTATTTGCTCCTACAGGAAATTAGAAATTTTCATAATCCTTTCAGATGGGGATATTTTTTATAGAAAGCTTTACACCCATGCAAAATCAGAATTTTCACATTTTTAGGGACACCTGTTATTTGAAATCTCTCTGTGCACTTTAAAGCGTCCATGGCCTGATCGCTATGAGCCTCGTCCCCAGAAGCCCCAGATTTTACCGGAAGTGGTCAACATTTTGGTAGCAGAAGAAAGCTATTATTTTTCTCATTTACCCTGTGAAATCTTAGAGCCAAAGGAGGTTTGATTTGGAAGTTATGAGCGAAAATGTGCCCCATTTTGGTTGACCAATATTAATTTTACACAGTACTCTATGGGGCTTACAAATCACGTTTTTAGCTCTCGCATCAAAACGGATTGAAATATCGGCGCAAAACTTTTCAGATGGGGTTTGGGAGTGAAGGCCATTCTATCAAGATGAAAACTTCATATCCTTAAATTGGGCAATCCCCTTTTAACATTTTAACTTCATTATATGCAAGAATTATCAGATTTATTTTTTTGCTGTTCATAACCCCCCAAAAAAAATCTGAAGGTAATGATTAAAATCTCACTTTGTCAAAAAGTACACAAGATGTACTGCATACACTCTTAAAAATAAGTACACCATGTTGTGTCAGGAGAGAGCTTGGTTTACAAATAACGTAATATTTTGCAGGGATATGTGTCAAAGGCAATCTGTGCAAAAGTTTACACCATTTGTCAACCATGTTCCCCTAACATAATATGGAGTCATTACTTAAAGGGATACAATGACATGAAAAAATATTCAGACATTAATGAAATGGACCCTTATTGAAATCACTTCCACAAATTTGAAAACAATTTGGGTGTTTTGGGTCTATTTCATTATTTCTGAATATTTTTCATGCCATTGTGTCCCTTTAAGTGTGTCATATTCACACTACTGCATAGGTATGTATCACATGTTTGTTTTCAAAAAGTGAGTCAACCACCAGCAAGTCTTTCAAATGAGACAAAAGTTTGTTTGTAATAAGACCTCTATGTGTATGCATGCCAGAGGGGCAGATCATATAGAGTATAAGACAACCGATGATAACAAACAACAACAAGGGGTTTACCATTCACAAAGTAATATTTGTATGATCAAACACCAATCATGGCTGGATTTTCATCTCTCCATAACAGCAAACCACAAAGTAATACATACAAAATAAATTATGCAATCCACTTTTGATTGAAATAGTTTTTCTTACCCCCAAGACTATTTTAACCGAATCACCTCCTGTTGAATTATTGACCGCTAACCTTTTCCAAATTGATTGCAAGTTGATCGCCTAAGTATTGATCGATTGTGATTACTGTTTGTGTGCGATTTGACCTTGTTGTGTTTCATTTATTCAACATTTGGCAGCTCATAAATGATTTGGGCTGATGTTATAGTTTGTTTGTTAGTAAATATGCAAGAACTGCTTAAAGTTATGTGGGGAACCCAAAAATCCTACCTTATTGAGTATGTTTCCAAGTACACCCTATGGGATTAAGGATTCATGTTAGACAGTGTTCATTTGGAATGAAGACTGTTTAACATGGATGAATCCCTAATCCCATAAGGTGTAACTGGAAACACATGCGTGGGTGGTAAAATATCTCAATGGTAAAAAAGTTCTGTAAAGCTGAAATTCGTTCTCCAAAGAACAAGAGAGCTCTTCAGAGGTTACAAAACCTTTTGGTTCTTTATAGAACCAATTTTTTAAAGAAGAGTTCTGTATAGAGGATAAAATGGGTTATATGTTGAGCCTGTGTTCGCTGAGTATATTTAGCAGCTCGGGAAACAACCGAAACAGGATTTTAAGCGAGTCCCGTTCGGGACGCTATAAAAGCCCAAATGGGCTTTTAATTGAGTACTGCGCAAGCGCAGATCAGGTACTTTTCGCACAGGCAGTGGCCATGTTGGTAAAGGTCACACCAACCTAGTCGTTTTCGCAGCCGTTTTAAATAGATGATTAATAAATCTAAAATGAGTTAAAGTTGGAAGAATAACAGTCTGGAAATAAAGTCTATGATTAATTTGAGTTGGAAGATATCACAATCCCCCGGTTTCCAGCACACCATAGAGGGTCGAGGGTACATGTTACACTGACTAAGCCTGTATGTGCACGGGGAAGTCTCCCCGGTCAGATGTAATCAAAAGCGATAGAATGTGTACAAATACGTGTACGTGTATAGGAATCATAGATCAAATATAATTGTAGATTACCTTGACTACAAAAAAAAAAAAAAACGTCCAGAAAGCAGAGGAGATGGTTTTATGTTTAATTTTACATATCTCCCCTAGCACGATTTATCATGCCTTTCACTGGACGTTAT
>JAMKCH010040339.1:0-12956 GCA_023653785.1 Ophioderma brevispina
CGGAGATCTCCGATATTAATATTCGAATTACAAAATTTTGAGCTTACCATTCCAGGCCCATTGAGTACTAGTCAAGTCCAAGCAAAAGGTCTCACAAATATTCGGAAAATTGGGGCTCTCCTTCAAGCGATGTGCTGTTGGTATTGCTTTAAAGGCACAGAACTTGAAAGGTTTTCCTTTTGATGATGAGGCCAATTTGTCACCAGGTTTAATTTACACCAGGTCATATGGGCTAATTTTTAGACCTATTTTTGCTCTGCACCAAACGGCTGGACCGATTAACCTCAACTTTTTGTAAGTAGATATTTTGATGATATGCTTCAGTGTGCTTTTCACAAGCATAACGTAATCATTGAATGTTTGTGGCTTGTGTTTATATGAAAAATTTGATAAAAAAATACTTGCACCGTTGTAAAACCGTCATTATGGTAATATAGAATACAGCTGTGCATGTTTCGGATGACAAATTAAATGTTCCACAATTCCGAATTTTAGATTAAAAATGATATCATTCAATTGACATCCTTACCTTTTTTATATACATCACATCGATCTACAGCGAGTGATTGCACGACTGAGTGCACTCATCTACGGTTGACCTAGAAAATTACTACAGACGGTTTTCTTGCTGTGACTTGCTGTACAAACCCTTCCCAAACAACATATCAAAAAGGTAGAAAAGGGAATATTGGCAAGACATGCCTAATTTGCCATAACACCCTATGTTAAAGGGGGGTGAAGAGTTACGCAATCTGCTGTTTTTTAGTTATCTTATGGATTTTGTGAGAAACAAAAAAGGTGCGAGTTATTCCTTATAAACTTCTTGAAAATGGTATAGGCATCATTTTGCGTAAAGGAGTAAATATTTTCTCTGCATATAGCTGAGCATGCACAGAGGCTATGTGTGTCTTTTTATAAGAATTCCGATAATGGCCGAATGTGAATATAAACACCAGAGATCCCTTAGTGTTTTAAGAACTCATGATAAGCTTGTTGTAGGTCTCGTTTTCGAGTTAACTATAGCAATTCATTTGTATTTTTGTTAATCTCATCAGCATCATTTTGCCTCGGCTTGATGTGATATGTGCCCAATTTAGCTAATTTAATACACAGAACCATATGTTCAATTCATATTTCTTTTCCACATTCTACATCATTTGATGTGTAATCAAGCACAACCGCGTGTTATATTAGATTTAATCTTCACTATGTGAGTGCCTGGTATAGTTAACCGGTTAGACTCATTTAATGAGGGGACAAGTATGGAAATACAACCGATTTGTTTTTTGTTTGGTTTGTCAACTATACTACCATCCTTCTTTAAGATGTTAATTCGTCTGATATAGGCCCTATTTAGTATTGTTATTTAAATTTTATACGAAAAAGTCCTAAAATGAATCCCATATGTGTGTTCGGGTGAGCTTAGTTTTATATGGTTCCATATTAGGTCTATAGTCATGATAACAATAGATAGCAAAGGTCTCTTATTTTGATTCAGAACGCAATAAAATAGTTTGCACACTATACTTAAATGCTTCTTTAAAGCATGTATTTAATTTAGTTCCGAACATAGGCCTACTTAGTATGTTATTTAATTGTACGAAAAAGTCCGAAACTTGAATCCCATAGCGTGCTCGGGGAGCGTGGTTTTATATGGTTTCATATTAGGCCTATAAGATGATAGTCTAAAATAACAATATGATATGCAGGTCCTACTATTCAGAACGTAATAAAATAGTTTGCCCTAAAGTGTCACGGGAAAAGGTCGTAAGAAAAATCAAAATAAAATTGCAAATATGTAAATAGGTTTCTTCTAAAAGAGCTATCAGATCTCTTAGGTAGGAGAATAGGGCAAATTCCGGTTTGAGAGTTAGCATCCTTATATAGCCCGGTCGGAGACAAAGATATGTTGAATTGGTTAGAGTTATCTTTGCTCTGATAAGACGTCTCCGAGGTTTTGAGTACGTCTTAAAGCCAAAATAGGGGGGCAAGGAAGATTTTCGACGATTGTGGTATTGAAATAAAATGCCAATCTTTGAGTGCCTTTTTACTTTTTGCAGTAATTCTTTGTGGAATGATGCGTGCAGAAAACTAGAGGAATTTCGTTGGTTGTTTTTCGACATCTTATAGGTAAAACATTCTTTGTGTGAGGCTTGTTCGAACCACTGCGTCAAAATTCACTTTCTTGGTAAGGATATTCAGGCAGCGGTAGCAGAGGAAAAACAATTTACCCATGTTCACCATTCAAAAGGCTCTCCCCCAGTTACCTGGGGAGAGCTCAGCTGGGACTTCAAGTGAAGGGAGAACATTTGGGGGACGGTCCAAAAAGCTAATGGATTGCCACATAAAAAAATATCGCTGACGGAAAAAAAACAACGTGAAGGTGACAAAGAGCAGCGGACATGGCTAGAAGCCACTCTCGACTTTCAAAAGGCACTTCCTTCGGAGGAACGGGAGAGAGAAGGGCATGGAACTATTGCATTTTTGTGGCGCCAAGCTATAAGCGGGCAGGACAAATTAGCAAATCCGTTGGCGTTGTGTATGTGTATTTGTGGTGTGAATGTATGTGTGTGGCACAAATTGTAATGTTTTTTTAAAATTGACCTCAATTGAAAATTTAAACTTCAATTGGAACCAAAACTTTGTCATAGGGACAATGGGATCCCTCATATGATCATGGTCTCGATTTGATGTAAAAGGTCCCCATGTTGAAAGGTCATGTGAGGTCAAGTTGAAAAATGGGCTAAAAGGTAAAATGATATAAATTAAAAATCAAGTCAATATTGGAACCAAACTTTTCTTGTGTCATAGGTGCCCACCATGCGATCCCAATATGTTGATGAGTCAAAGGTTCCCACAGTGCAGGGTCAAGGTCATGGGGGGCCCACAGCTTATATCTTTGAATATAGCGAGCGCGAAAGCCGGAGACGCGAAATTCAGTTCCTATATTTTGGTTATTATAACAACATATTAAAAGGGGACGACCCGATTAAGTATATAAAGTTTTCATCTTGATAGAATGATCGTCACCCCAAACACCTTGTAAAGTTTTGCGCCGATATTTCAACCGTTGTCATGTCTTAGCCCTATAGACTATGTGTACGAAAATTGGTCAACCAAAAATAGGGTACATTTTGCTCCATAACTTCCAAACCATACTCCTTTGGCTTCTAATTATGGGTGGAACACTTCCGGTGAATAAAATTGGGGATTATGGGAAGATTGCTATTAGCGATTGGGCCACGGCACTTGTAACTCTTGAGTCTTATGCTGTCGCAACATAGGATCCGAGATTGAAGTTCACTCTTTGATTTGCGGTACTCGGTATGGTGCAGATAGGTTGATGATGATTCTCTTCCTCATTGACGGTCAGTATTCCATTCCATCTCTTTGACATTTCGATGTCGGCCGACGCGTCTCAAAGATGCTTTTGTAGTAGATCTTGTGCAGCACATTCACATCCCCTGTTAGAGAGCGTAGTGAAGGTCTGTGAGATGCGCTTTGGTTGACGTTTAGGACTGCTGACCCCTTTTGTGCTGATGTCCTATCAGTACCAAGGCTATTATCAAAACCCCTTTTTAAAAGTTCACTTTACTAATGAACACCTTTTTCTTACTTCATGCTTCACTTTTTTTCACAAGTTTGCATAATATCCACTTTTTTAAAGAATTTGAGCACTCAAATTCAAAATTTTCAAAAAACTAAAAAATTTTAAAATTTTATAAGTCATTAAAAAAAAAAAAAAATTTTTTATTAATTTCATGGCAAATTGAACTGTGAAAAAAAAGAGGACACTTCCTATTTAACTTCCCCACCCCCCATCACGTTTTAACATCAGTGGTGCCTGCTTAAGTTTCATACTTGATGACCTCATTTTTATTAAGCTTGTGTACCGAATGACACGTATTTTGCTACATTTTATCTGTGAAAGGGACCCTATTTTTCACTGGCCGCCGGGCACATAAGGCCCATCGATTCCACAGGGGGTTGCCCCGCCCCCCAGCACTAGTTAACACAAGGGTTTGAATTAATAATCTCTGATAATAATTTGCTAACTAAGATCTCCCCATTCCCGATTGTAGTCTGACAAATCTCTAGAATGCAAATGAATTTTGGCGGGAAAACTTACGGCCATCCTTGAACAATGACCAGCATTTTTGTTTCGACACACCATATCATTGCAAGTGCTACACATTCTTCAGGCATAACCATGCCAAATAAAAGAGAAATCGAAATCTACCTAAACATGCATTTATGAGTTATATACCTTTGTCAAAAATATGGGCGTATATACGTCCACGGAAAAATGCAAATTTAGCATGTCTTGCCGCTTCCCCTTTTTCTACAGTTTGATAGGTTGTTTGGGAGATCTTTTACTGTAGTTACAGCAAAAAAAAAAACCTTCTGTAGCAATTTGTCAGGGGTACTATAATTTCACAGATTGGGGGGCTACTGCTGGAAGATCATCCATTTTCATTCATGCACTGTGCTTGGACGTTTGTGAAAACCAAATTCCTTCGGGCTTAGCAAAATCTGCTGCTATTTTTTTGTTTCCCCATACACGAACTGCCACGTATATCCACAAGTTTAAGCGATTTGGCCCGATAATAAGCTCTGAACATAAATTCCACCACCATAGGGTCCTGGAGGCCATATATTCCTGGCCATAAGTATCCGGAACAAAATCTGCTAAGTCAAATATACTCCAGAAGCATTTTGAATTGCTCCTGGAGTATAAATAATATGGAGAAAATTTTAAGCCAAATATGGAACCCCGGGAGCATATTTTAATGTGCTCCTGGAGTATAGTTTGAATGCACAATACTCTAGGAGCATTATGACAAATATGATCCTGGAGTATATTTGAAATGCACATGCTCCCGGAGCATATAGTAAAATATGATCCATGGAGCAGTGGAGAAATATTCGGCTAAATGCTGCTCCAGGAGCGTATTTGTCATATGCTCTGGAGCGCCCGAGCAGAGGCATCAGGTGCATTTAAAATTGACTTATATTTCTCCAAAGTATTTATGCTCCCACACAATTGGTCATGAGCAGATACAGGGTGAGTAAAAAAAAAAACCTTTGACCCTGTTGGTCCGCCATTTTGAATTTTTAAGTAATATATAGCTACCATATTTGATATCATCTGAAAGCTGGTTTCATTATCTTAATTTACTGCAAAGAGCATTCACATGGTTAGGTATAGACAGAGATACAGTCGTTTGACTCAAGTAGAGTCGGTTTTGCTCTGTCCACGATTCACATTGAAATGAACGGCGTTCACGCGAGGAATCCGTTGTCCAGAAGAGAATCAGGCTATTTATTCACTGCGGATTCTTGATTCGAATGACTGTAGCTCGGCCTATATATAACCGATTGGATGTCTTGCAACAAATCAAAGATAATGAAATAAGGCTTCCGCAGATACCACATATGTTAGATATTATTATGTAAAAAATTCAAAAATGGCGGACAACCATAAGGGTCAATTTTTTTTTTTGACTCCCCCCTGTATATCGGGCCAAAATCACACAAAAGCTACTCACAACAGATGATGGGCTGTACATTCTCTGTGTTTGTTGGTGGGAATGTTCCAATTTCTCGCCTTTTCTGAGGCTAACTCCTGTCTCTATACTATTTATGCCTACATTAATGGATGTTTCATGAAACCTACAGAAGCTGAAAATTGAGTCTGCTGAGGGATTGAAAATAACTTCGTGACCACAAGATTTTCAACCTGATTAGTAACTATTCATCGACACTGTGTATGATTTTGGCCTAGGGTTAGGACCTTTGACCTATGATTTGTGTGTGCTTCAGGTGAGCAGGTCCTTTTGACTAAAGTTGGATGGTCATAGAGCATTTTAGTGACTTTGACCTTAGGGCGTCACTCCGAAACCTGCAAACAAAGGTCAGTCCGTCCTCCCATACCTTCATGCCAAGGATAAGCCCATGAGGCCCCCCTATGCAATCATAACGAAACGGATAGCGGACAGACTAGCAGACAGACAGATCACAGATATCTACAATGAATCAGCGCAAAAATTAGAATGAAGTACACGTACTACAGTGGAGAGTGGCTCAATGCCCATTGTGACCTGTCATTTGCAGCGTCCTGCGATCAGTAAGGCTGACAGAATTGTTGGGGTGGAATCGGGGACAGTGATGGATTTGAGTCCTTCCACTGTGGTCCCCAAATCTGGTACTCTTTCATTGTAATTTTAATGTCTTTTTTTATACAATAGCTGTGACTGGTCTTTTGATCAGTAATGCTTTAATCTAATATGAAGACATTTAGGAAATTAAACACAAATCAACCGGAATAAGGATTTTGCTATACCATAAACTATCCGTTGTTTTGGTGTACATTGGCGCCATATTGGTAAACAGACCCAAACATTATGTGGATCCTTGCCCAGAGGGTGTTTGAGTCAATCCCAACAATGCACCAGTTGGGAAAATTTCACCTCAATAGGGTCATTGTGATCCCACATAAAAACTCCTATTCTTAACACATAAAAAATCCTGACTTTAACGCTCATTTTAGCCCACAAAGCGTTAGTACTTAGGGGAATTTTTTGCATGATATGAAAGGTCTTGTGGTTTTTAAACTTTTGGAACACTTTTATCCTAAGTACTGAATGTGTTTAGTACAGTACGGTATAGGCACATGCTATGCATCATGGGATTGATTCAAACACCCTCTGCCTTGCCTGAAAACATACGTATAGAAATAACGATAAGCGCCATACAGTTGTACGATGATGAGGGCATTGACTCTGAGAATGACCACAACCACCAATTGTCAAAAATGGTCACTACGGCCGCATAAGGGTCAAATCCAGCTGGGGGTCACGTTGGAAATAGTTTATAGTCTATATAAGTGTGTGCCAAGGGTTATATTTCTAGTACAAGTGCACAATTTTTTTTATAATCCTATGGACTGAGGCCCCAGTTCGTGACTGATTTCATGACTGTTCCTCAGATCTCAGGTCGAGGAATAAATTTTATTATAATTAATTGTATTTTACAACTCTAACACTTCGTTTTGCCCAAAAGCCTTGCCATAAAATTGGTAAACATTTCTTCCAAAGACGCAAATTCGAAACAAAAAAGCAGCTCACAAGCCCACAGGTTTGACGCTTCGCCCCCGTAATAAACCAAACCCAAAATAATAAGTACCGAGTAACAACCGCTGTAATCCAATACTGACCGCGAGAAACACTAATGTTAATTTAGATATTGGACTGACAGAGAGCGATTGTTAAAATATATATTTTTTGTTAAAACTATTAATGAAAGTATAGAAATATATTCCATTTTCCCTTCTTGTTCTGCTCCGCTCTCGAATATGTTTTCAACAGTTTTCCTTTTGACGGAAATCTACAAGTGAAGTCATTTTCCACAGCAACGGATTGCCCCAGGAAAGGATGAGAACATTTTGGGTCATAAATTATGCTGATGGTCTCTCTCCTTTAATTAGGTTCCATTAGCTGGGATTCAGACTGTTTACTGCTTGCCTTTATTTGGATTTCAGATCCAAAATAAAAAAAAAAAAAAACAAAAAACCCCCGTGGAAAGAGTGAGAGGAGGCACAGAGTGCTCAAGATAAGAAACGACGCAATAATTTCAAAAAATGGTCATACGGCCGCACCGGTCAAATCCAGCTGGGGGGTCCGTTTTGAAATAGTCATTTATGTCTATATTAAGTTGTGTGCCAAGTGTTAGATTTCTTAACAAAGTGCACAATTGTTTTTACGTACTAATCCTATGATGAGCCCCAGTTCGTGACTGATTCATAATGTTTCCTCAGATCTCAGTCGAGAATAATGTTATTATAATTTAATTTGTATTATTACAACTAACACTTCGTGTTTTGCCCAAAAGACGTGCATAAAATTGGTAACATCTTCGTTCCAAAGAGAAATTCGAAACAAAAAGAAGCTCACCAGCTCACACAGTTTGACGCTTCGCACACCCGAACCAAACCAAAAAATAAGTAACGAGTAGTACACATTAAGTGTAATCCAATATACGAGAATAATGTAATTTAGATATTGGACTTCAGATGAGAGATGTAATAAATATATATTTTTGTTAAACTATTAATACAGTCTCAGAAATCATATTCACATTTTCCCTTTGTCTGTACTTCATCTCCATATTTTGTTTTCAAAGTTCTTTTGACGGATTCTCAATGTGAAGTCATTTATCCACAGCCGGACGGATGCCCCAGAACGGATGAGAACATTTTGGTTCATATTTAAATTATGATGTGTCTCTCTCCTTTAATTAGGATCCATAGATGGTATTGGACTGTAATCTTGCCTTTATTTGGGATTTTGAGATCAAAAATAACGTGGATGGAAAGAGGTGAGAGGGAGGCAAAGAAGTGCTTCAAGATAAGAAGAACGAAGCACGAATGTAGTTTCCAGTTTGCTCAAAGGAACCACCTATGGACAACAGTGAAGAATTGCAAACTATTAATTCCTGTCGGGGTTTTAAAAAATCCAATGGCAGTATTTTCCTGAGGTTAATGGGAAAGGATAGTAGCCCCAAAGGTTCCAAAGTAAACTTCAAGAAACTTCAACACAGTGGTCGGTATTCACAAAAGGGGGTTAACTTTAACCCAGTTGTACTTTTAACCTGGGTTAAAGCACTATCGGATTTGAAAAATTTGGAAAAGTGCAGGAATAGCTTACAAAGTGAGGATAAGCTGTGGAATCCTATAAGTTACCTTTCAGCTGTAGAATGGACAGAAAGGAGGAGAAAACGGCAGTGTGCCAAGATACGATTCTCCATTAAATACGTGTGTATAAGGGTCCGTGCGGACGTAATGACTAAAATCTCTGATTCTGTTCTTATGAGGTTGTGTCTGGTCTTATCATTTGAGGGTATTTTAGGATACTGTAGCTTCTTACATACATGCAAAAATCTGATTTTTTGATGATTTCGATTTTCTGATTTAGCAATTAACTGTAGTGTGTTTCTTTTTAAAATATCCCATAGAGGATAACACAAATTTAACCCATTGATCGTGGGTGAAACCCTGTTTACCCTGGATTAAAGTTAACCAGCTTTTGTGAATACCGCCAGTGACTCAAGGTTTTCCTACAACAGTTCAAATTTTCTTCAGTCGATTTAGTATTAGTAATTAAGCTTTTGTTTTCGCACGAAATTCAATGAGTACACGCGTATTTCCAATTAGTGAATTGGCGATAAAGTCACTCAATGTGGGCGGACCAGTGAAGGATTTAAGGAAAAGGGCCCTGTCAGAACGCCTAAGGTGGGTAGTGGGGCCCTTAGCATCGCACTATGTAGCGACTATGGGGTGCATGAGGAGGGAGAAGCGCCCCCACCGAAGTGAAGGCATTTTGAAAATCTGGTGTAACAATTGTGCAATTTGCTGCACCAGTTTTAATTGTAGAATAGAAAAATGTGTGGTACCCAGTGTTCTACATGGGCCATGCTGTTGCTGTAAAGGACACTGTGCCTAAAATATTGGGAGATAAAAAAAACTACACTGTGGCGGTGAGTGCTTTTTTAATTGGGGGGGGGGGGGGCTGACGACTTGAGAGACTTTTGAGTAGTAAATATTTTAGGAGCCCTGTCAGTAGCTGCTGACATTGCTGACTATTTAAATCGCCCTGATGTGTATTCTATTTGCGTTATATACGCAGCCGCTTTGAAAACTGGTGCAATCAACTTCGCGGCGAAGATCGAATTGCGCCCTGTCTCAAGAATTTACGTTTCGCCAAACCGTTAACAAAAGTAAGAAATGTGCAGTCGTTGGCAAAGCTTCGGGGAAAAGGCCCATCATTTTAATCCCAAATCAATTTTAGCTTGCTTAAAAGATTGCAATGATTAGTTAACAATAAAAATTTATGTTTGACAGTTTCAATTAATCCATTAGACACCCGTCCCGGTTAGTCATGAGCTGCCCCACGTGCACCGTCAGGTTTTTAAGGTTGGTTTGGATTCACATAGCATAGGACTTCCATACCCTGCAAGGTGGAAAATTCCAAGCCCTGGCAAACTCTTGGTTACAGACATTTTTTCAAAATGGCTGCCGGTGACAATTTTGAAAAACATAAATGTCACATTAGGAATTATTCAGCTTAAAAAAGCAAATAAGGTGTCCTGTCAATTAAATTCTGAACATTTCCAATCCACTGAAAGTGTCTAAAATTGGAAAACCTCACAAACTCTAATTATGGCCAGATCTATTTTCAAAATGGCTGCCAGCAGAGATTTGGAAAAACACAAAATGCCATTAAATGTGAGTAACCAAATTATTAAAGAAAAGGTAAGTAGGTGTCGATTTCATTCAATTCTGACGTTTTCAACGAACAACGGAATGGTTTTGAAAATTTTTAAAACCAGAGTAACCTCTAATGACGACCGTATATTTTAAATGGATGCCGGCGGCAATCTTGAAAAACATAAATGTCCACATTCCAGGAATTATATCAGCTTCTAAAGTAAATGAGGCATCATTTCAGAATTCCCCACATTTCAACTCAAAGGAATGGTCTTTAAAATTCTTAATATTTTACAAACTCTAAGTATGACCGTTAATTTTCAAAATGCCGCTATAGCCTATTAGAAAACATAATAAAAACTTAAGACGACAAGTTTATTATATTTTCTAAAGGGCTGCCGGCGGCCATCTGTGAAAAACATAACATTCACATCCAGGAATGATATCAGCTAAAAGGTAAATGAGGAATCATTTCACTAATTCCCACATTTCCAAACTCATGGAATGGTCTTTAAAATTCTTATATTACAAACTCTAAGTAGACCGTTAATTTGCAAAATGGCCTCCGCTATCAGCCATATGATAAAAACATAAAATTTATAATTCTGGCACCAGATCGTTACAAAGGAAAGACCGGGGGTGTCAGTTTCAATCAATTCTTGACATTTCCATCCAATGGAATGGTGTTGAAAATTCAAAATTTTGCAAACTTAGATCATGACCCATATAGTTTCAAAAGTGGCGTCGGCGCCATTTTGAACAAAAATATGCCCCAATACTCACCAGGTCGCTCACAAAGGGAAACAAGTTTTTTTTCATTCAAATTCTGGCATTTACAACCTAGTGAAAAATTTTGGGGGTTATTAACAGAGTTACATTTATTTACATTTAATTGTCATAAACAAAAAAATAACTGATCATAGAATTAAATCAAATGATATAAAATAATAAAAAAATATATGAAAAGGAACGGAAAGAAAAGAAACCTGAGAAATGGGTGATTGTACCTGACATTGCGTTAGGTGTATTTTTTTAAGTGTGTGTTGTGTAGGTGTTGTTTTTCTAGAAGTTTATTTCCATTTTTAAACGAGACCCAACCAATACATACTCACTCACTGTTGACTCACTGGGGATGATTGCCCTGAGCAAATCGGGACAGAACATGCAGCCATGGTGTTTTCCCCTTGAAAGTACCTTGGAGATTTTGCGAATATTTAAACCTATTGTGCAAGAATCAATAAAAGGTTGAAGGAATAAATTGGTTTGGAATGGGGCTAGATCATCCAAGAAACCTTTGACCACATCGGATTGGAAAACATTCACATTTTAGGGAACAAAGGTCATTAGCCAGCCGACACCTACATTGAGTGCGATCATTGTCACTATTCAGTGGACTATTTCATTGTCCACAATCTGTTCTGAATCTCTATGATAGTGGTACTGTTGTATCCAACAAGTTACGGCTGCATGTTCAGCGGACAATGGTGTCATGCTACCAGGTAAGGGTCTGAAGTCATTACCTCCTGAAATACTTGCCTTGCAAGTATTCAGGAGTGAGGTGGGGGGGGGGGGGGAACTGGGCAAGTGAAAATGAGGGCGTGAAATGTGTGAAGTGAATGTTTGGTGAAAAACATCAACAGGTTTGAGATTTTAAACAAATTTTGTCCAAAATCATGGTTTTTGCACTACTTTGGTGATTTTTGCCACAATCGTACGTTTTCTTTTGGTGGTGGAAAACTGTGAGCAAGAAAAAAATTAAAGGGCCCCCCCCCCCGGCACCGCTACTGTCCATGATTCTCTTAAAACCCCCATTATTATTTTCCCGTTTTAACTGTTTTCCCCCATTTTTAGTACCTTGGAAAACAAGTGACAAATTTAACTTATAAGTTACTTTTAACTTAAAAGTTGAAATTTGCAGATGAATTGGTAAGAAGCATCAGCATTTAAAATGAGTGTTATGTTTTTTTTTTTTTTTTTGCCCTTATCTAACAAACATTTAACCCTACATTAATGGGTGGCCAGTTGTTGTCAGGCATATGCTCAGATCAAATTGTTAAACAGTATCTCCCCGAGTAATTTTACGTTTCTGCTTCATGGTTTTGGGATTTTTTTTTTTTTTTTTTCGAATGTATTTTTGTTATAAAAGATCCGTTCAAGCAAGCAACTCTTTAA
Organism: Ophioderma brevispina; assembly: GCA_023653785.1. NCBI lineage: Eukaryota > Metazoa > Echinodermata > Ophiuroidea > Amphilepidida > Ophiodermatidae > Ophioderma > Ophioderma brevispina. The sequence continues at coordinate 12,437 of JAMKCH010040339.1, forward strand.
ACCAAAATAGTGTTCTATCTTTAAAATTAAAAGCAACTGCACTGGCCGTACGTTAACTTTATTCAACAAATGGCATATATTGACATGTAATATCATAGAATAGTACTCATTAAAACAACAAATGTCACAGACCGGTCAAAAACAACGATACATACAGTGGGAATCAACTCGGCATGCGTTTCTTGTATTAAACCACTCCGTCCTTTGCTGAAGAAAAATTGCCGGAGTCATGTATTATAAAATCGTTCTTCTGTTTACCCATAGGGCGCTGTGATTGGTTTATTTCAGGTGATGGCTATGTCCTACAAACTACGATCAAATCCTGTGGCAAACAGTTGTTACAAGGGTCCCTTTAACCCATGCCAGATGATTGCATTGATATGAGTCAGGAAGTAAGATATAATGATAGTAAATAAGTGATTAAAGAAAAGGAAAGGTGCAAAGGGGAAACTTCAAGCGAGGTCCCCCACCCTCGGAGAGCGTTGCCATTGGAACTTAGCGGGTGTTACTTCCTATGAGT
>JAMKCH010040340.1:0-14273 GCA_023653785.1 Ophioderma brevispina
ACATAATCGGGGCAAAAAGAACAGTCGTGGTCCAACACATTTGGCTAAATTGTAGTTTTCACTCTAAAAAGGAGTGATCACTCCACTCTTCGCTTGAATTATTTTTTTTCACTCTTTATTTAGAGTGATCTCACTCTAAAAGATGGCCGTTACTCAGCTGGCTCTTTTTTGAGTTAGATTTTCACTCTTTTAGGTGGTTTTTCACTCTTTCGTCTTTCAGATGTAAAATTTCAATTGTTTAAAAATTCGCATGAACACGTGCTTTTGGAAAGTGAACATTGCAAGGACACCGTACACACTCTTGCGCCCCCCCTTACGTAGCGTCATGCGTTACTTCTCGGCCATGCTGTTCGACTTTTCTCGACTAGTCATTCCCGCCTGATGAAATTTTTTGATACAGGATACACCCCTTGCTCAAAATACCTTTCCCTGGTTGAATACCTTTAATTTCATTATATTTCCTGGCTGAAAAACTTTTCTCTCCAGATATTTTCTGATTTACACCAAGCTCAACCACGCTATGTCAGGCTCAATCAGCCTGCCATACTATGACCTGCAGACACGCCTGTAATAGACATATCGTCCTGCAGTGCGAACAATACGCTGAAGGTTTATAAATCTTCATATACGTTTAAAAGAATGTGTTTCTGGGTTTTACTTATAAAGGGTTAATAATTGCATCAATTACTTGCTAGGGTATCGGAGAAAGACAATAGTTGTTTAGGGTAGCTAATGCGCTATAGTGATACTTGTTTAGGGGTTAAATTTCACCAAGTAACTTTTATGGTAGCTACTTGGTGCTACTATACGTGTGTGGTGAAAATTCAGCTTGAAATTGACGATCTTTAGGGTGCTTTTTGAGAATGCATGACACGGATGATACCCCCTTGTCAATGGCAAGTGACCCCCTTTTTGGTAGCAATGGATAGCTCTTGTTTTCCTCCTTACATTGATACTAAATTGAGTACCAACATACCTAGTAACCTGTGTGTCCCAAAAAACGCCACACTTGGTGGCAGGCGCCCATAAGTTTTTAACAAAAGCTCGTGACTACTTATCCTTTGTTGTAATGTAATGATGTTTAGCCAATATCCCTGAAAAAGTTCATAAAGGTAAAGTCATATTTTTAAGATATGACACCCGAAATCAAGGAACCTGTTGGGCCCATTTTAAAAATTTGATGCCTATTAACTACTAATGACGCACTGTACGTTTTTCGCCCAGAACCACCAATATTAATCTCAAAGTCCCAACCACCCGTTCAACCATTTCCCCCTTTTTAAAAGACAGTCTGCAAAAATATTAGCATATGAATGTTTCCATTGATAATAACAACTAAAAAAACATGCATTTAACACACTTAAAAGCTTTAAAGATCGAATTAAGAATGTTATCAACAACTCTCGTATTGTCCAAATAAGATGGCATTGGATTAGAGCTAATCATTCATAATTTTGTGACGGCACACCAAGAGTTATCTTAACCCAACATTTAATGCACAGAATAAATTACTGATACTGTTATTGAGTTTTTTGTGTTGAAAACATAGGGTTTTACCTTCTAAAGTTGAAGAATGTAACATTATTTTCAGTAACAGCAAGTTGCAGCCCACGCATTTATCATTTTATTTTAAAGTTTAGTTTGTCCTATGCCTTAGTCATAGTTTTATATCCTTCTTGAAACATATTTTATCAACTAAATTAATTGTTTCATTATTATCATTAAATACTAATTATTTAAAGGCACTCATTTGACTCAGTAGAAGTCGTTTTCTGCCAGAAATTTGCAAGCAATTTTATTGCAATCATAATTGTATTTGCCATTCTGTTCTTCATTTCCAGTCTTGCGGTTAACCAGCTCCTATTTTTTGTAAAATGGGTTCTGCGGGTTACTGGATTGTTGGGGTCATATCTTAAAAACTATTGACTCTGCCTTTTATGAACTTTTCAGGGAATATTAAAGCTAACATTCCATCTTACCCTTTCAACAAAGAAATAGTAGTCACATGTTTTGTGCAAAACTTATGGCGCCTTCCACCAAGTGTGCGTTTTTTTTGGACACACGGTATAATGTCACAATCGGTAATAAATCAATTTTCACTGACATCGATAACACAGTGTACAATGGGCAAAAATTTAAATTTTTACCTCAACGAAGTAGGATACCATATTTTGCAGATTTAAATCATCATTTTATGTTTATAATTTGCATGTGGCAACAAACATTCCACGGGGGGAAAAGGGCAAAATTCCCCAAAGGCGGAAGCTTTCTTCTCCAACGGGTATTGATGGGACACAGGTCGACATGAGGTCACCGAGGACACTAAGTCACCAACAAATAGGACGACTAACCACGTAGCAGAAATTCAAGTGTCCATTGATTGACAAATACACCCAAGCATTTGAATAATTCCGACACTTTGGGGCCATGACCTCTATGATGCCTGTGACCCCACTATTGAGAGGGTAACTTGTGGGGCACTACCCAAGGATCATGAAAACACGTGTGCATTGAAACAACAGTGGGTCCTTATGTTTAGGCTAACATTTTACCACAGACAGACGAATACGCCACATTACCAAAGCAATCCATGTGTGCCCTCTTGCGACGACACAAACATAAAACATGTTAAAGTCCAAAATAAACATTAGTTTACTGTACCCTTTACATTAAAAAATGGTGTGTCAAATAACCCTTAATTATGGTACCCTGTAACTAAAAAGGTGTGTCAAATCAATGTTAATTTTGCATTTAAGGTATGTCGGCAATGGCCTCTTACGCATATAATTATGTTTGTGATCGGGTGGAGCTACTTTGAACTATGTAAATTTACTGAAACTCTACTTTCAAGTGTGCGAATGGAGATGTGTGTGTGTGTGTGTGTGTTTTGTGGGTGTTGTGTTGATAGGGGTGTGGGCGATTGGTGTGTGATGTGTGATTGTTTAAAATAGTGTATGATTGGCCATCCATAGTTAATATTCTTGTATCTGACCAGAAATATAAGCACGAATCTGAGAAAGAGCATGTTTTAAGGATGCATTTAAGGTGTTTAAAATTAAAGACTTGGAAAATTTAAACCCTTTTTTTAAAATTGTGTATTTACATAGGGGGCACACAAACCCAATGGTGTTTTTTTATATTTTTGCAAAGTAATACCAAAGTTATATATGACATATATTTTTTTTCTCCTGGGTGCTGCCCGTGAAACAAAAAATGATGCTTCATTGTAATACTAATTTTAACCAAAATGACAAAAATTGGGTTCGTAATGTAAGCATTCCTCCATACTGATTGATGAGAGTAAAGAAATATGTGCTACACATGCTCTATGAGGTTAATTGAAACTATGTATAAATATCAGTGTCAGACATACAGAATTTCAGTGGTATAGTGTAAAAAGCAATATGCCATGTATTCGGCTGTAGGTGATTTTTTGAAGATATGGCAAAATATGGTAGTTTTCTGTCATAAACACTGCTTCATGGTAAATACTGAAATTATTACTGTCATTAGAATAAACCATCAATAGAATTCATAGACACAGATGGAGGATTGTCCAACCTCATCTTCTCGCCTCCGGTGGTTGTCTCTGGCAAACACTCTTAAGGCTTTAATGTTAAAAAACAGTCAAAACAAACAATAACGTTGAGGCTGAGATTTTCCCGCCGGTTATTTTACGTTCTCGCATGTCTCGTATTTTTACGGCTCCAGTTATTTACTTTCTGCCCGTTTGTGAGTCCTAGCTGCCTTCAACATTCGTTTTTTACAGGTGTTTTTTTAACTGTGGCAGCAGTCACTGTATGGTTTAGGCCTAAATTAGCTTTCAGTAAAACGTGCTAAAACTTTACCTCGGATTTGCCTGTTGAAGTGATTTTCCAGACTCCATCATGGGTGGTCATAAAATATTATTTTCCATGTCTTTTTTTACGATTTCCCCTTATATCATTACATATGGTAGTGAATAATCGTTTTTAATATACCATACAAAATTACAATTACCCAGTCGGGAACGCCAACGAACACATATAACCGTAAAATGTCTATTTTTACGGGTTCGAACTTTGTTGGCGGCATGACCTCGATGGGTACGAGGACGATATTTTCGCGCGGTTTTATAGCATTTCAATGATTACTTATTAACACATGGAGAGGACCATTATCCCACATACTGCAGAATAAATTTAAATATGTATATTGTATGTTTATACTATACAATTTTTCAATCGGCTTCCTCCACAGTCGATATAAAGCAAATTTAGTCATGATCATACTGTCGAATTCCAGCGGAATTTTGCAATGTTACTTTTTCCCGTACCTGCGAACAGGTCCTTACGCAGGCTTTATTTTTTTTTGGGGGGGGTGGTGCGGACTCGAAAAAGTGACCTTTTTTGTTTTTTAAATTTGGTAATTTTAAAGCAGACTCACCCCCTAAACATGGCCCTTTTTGGGACCTTTTTGACATTCACCCACTAAAATCGGACTTTCTGTGAAAATGTTCTTAATAGTTTTTGACCTTTTTTATCAAAAAATTCAGCAAAAAGGGACTTTTTCTTTTTTGGTCGAATTTTGGGGTGCGAACCGCACCCCCCGCACACCCCCCCCTGCGTACGGGCCTGCCTGCGGATGTACATCTTATCAAAATGAATGACTAATTTTGAGCATGATGAGATAAAATTATTGCATATTTCCTCTGATAGGATTTATCGATTGTAATGACCGTACTGTTAAAAAATGCAGTTTGACAACACTTTGTAAAAGGATAGTTGAACAGATTGCTCCTCTAGATGCAACCTTGTTAGCTCAGTTGCCAAATCGCACTATTTCAAATAATACGAGTTAGCGGGTTCAGTCCGGCCAATGGCATACTTATTTTAACACCTCGTACGCCATGCCAGCTCCAGAAAGATTACCTATTCAAGTTATACCCTTATTACTATCAATTTTTGACTTTTCCTGATCTCATTTGGTGTGCTTGTCCTTCCTAAAGCGGTTTTACGCCACTGTAGACTGACACCTTCATGTTAAATATCTGCATCGAATCATCAATATGCCAATGTATGGAGTTGAATGGTGTATAGGCTAATTGATTTCTTCATCAATTCTTACAACACGGATACACCAATTACCATCAACTGCGTACTTCTCATTCAGTCATATTACTTTTTTCGATCTTTTATTCTTTCTGTACAACGATACAGTTTCCCAATAAAATTACTAACAACTTAACCACCTATTTTTTCCTCTGAAAGTTTCCAAGAGGCACAAATAAAAGCTCGGTTTTCTTCTAGCGTCAACAACATTTCTGCACGAGGTTCGTATCTACTTGCGTCATGCATGCGTGTCATTGTCACGCATGCAAACGCAAATCGAAAACAACATGCGAATGGCCGTTGTGAAAGTAATCATAGTCCGGCAGGTATTCATAGTCCGGGCTCCATAGACGACAACGGAATAAAGCGTGAACTAATGTTGCGTTAAGAGTCAACTGAATAGATTGCCCTATTGTTCACCATTGTTCCCGCACTGTGAGCCCGGAGGACCATATCCCCTGCCACACCGTCTTAGCATGCCATAATTCCCGATTTTTTTTCAGACAAACTAATGTACATCAAGATCTAACTCTGTAGCATTTTTGTTGATGGTAAATTTTCATGGGCCTAAATGTCTTTTTTGTAGTTCGTGACTCTGACTTCCGCCCAGTTTGGTAGGTATTTTCGGCGTGTTTAGCTTTAATTTTCTCGCACGAAATGCACATATTTCTACCAATTTCTACTGGAAATCAAAGTTTAGTATCTTATATGCGTGGTAAGTTACATAAATTGAACCGAAAATTAATATAATTTAGATTTTTAAATTTTTCTTCGAGTACTCGCACTCGCAAATCTGAGCGCTTGGATTTAAAATTTTGTGACGTCATATTGGGGGTCACGTCCTGTAAAAAAATACCTGAAGTAATGCTACTGGCGTTCCTACTGTAGCGTTTTAGTGCCAAAACAGAATTCCTATTACTGTATTGACATGACGCGTTTATGCTTTGATCATGTGACAATGGAGACCTCATAACACTCACCTGCTTCACCTGTTGTTGCAGATTTAGCCTCCAAAGTCTGTCCATACAAATAATCCCCATTCTTCAACAATCTTGACCTCACAATGGACACTTCGTAGGTAGAATATGGGAAGAGATTACGTAAGGTCACGGATGTGGCTGTATCCCATGGCGTAGTCATGCTAGCGAACAACCCATCCTCATTGTTATCTCCTGAATCACACTGATCTCTGTTAGTAAGTCGATAAGTAACTTGGAACTCAGTGTTTTCTACAAGGCACGCCCATGACACTGTCAATTCTGATGATGGATTAGCACCGCTTGTGATTGAAGACGTTAAGAACATACAATGCTGAGCTGCAATGAGAAAATAATCACTAACTATCAGTTTCATTGTCAGACGTCAGTCTGTATATTAAATTGGTATAGTTTGAGGGTCGAAAAGTGTGGGCAGAAGACAATAGTGTTCGCGTATTGGGGTAAGGTACTGCCTTTTTCATTGTGAGTGGAAAATCAACTGTTTTGGTTAGAGGGAGCAATATTTGGAGCTAGAATATGTTATGTGTTGAAGTGTTTTCTAGGAACCCGGGGGGGGGGGGTGTACTCACCCAAAATTGGGTACAGGTGTGCGTCCACCGGTTAAAAAAATCGAACCATGTTTATATTGACCAAATCAGAAAAATCAACCATTTTCATTGTGAATTTTACCGAAAATCGGAAAATGACCCATTTCCATAGTAAATTGCGACCAAAAATTGAAAAAATTAAATAATTTACAACCCATTTATATAGTAGCAATGACCTCAAAAAGTGACCCATCAATATAGTAGGATGGTGGGAAAATGACCCATTGTTATAGGAAGGCGTGAAAATGTGACCCATATCGGCGGCACATACGTACCTACCCTTTTCCACTGAGTACCCCCCGGGCTAGGAACGAAAGGCTTGTTTTTTTGTGGAAGAAAAGGTGGATTTTTGGACGACAGTTAATTCACGAAATGAAGTACACACACTGGCCAAAAGTATTGCAACATGCAGAGAAACAATATTTATAATAAAACTAGATTTAAAATTGGAATTATTGTCAAAGTTATGATTTTCAAGCAGGTGATGATTCCCAGAAGCATTCTAGTTGTCACCGAATCCTGGATGCGTCGAAATACACTTGATAATTCTGTAATTGCTGAGCTAAATGGCCACTTTTGCCAGATTTTTTAATTTATTTAAATTTTCTCTTTTATCTCATGGTGGGGGTGTTTTCGTTTTTTTTCAACCACTCTTTCAAAGTGACCATGCTAAAGCACTCAAGTTTAAAAAGGTCCCGGAAATGCGAATAGAATTTGATGTGGGGTTTGCAAGTCTACAAGGAGGGCTGGAAAGCTTCATATTGGGTTGGTGATGACAGCAATTGGGGTGCTATTGATTTTTGAAGAGTAATAGAAAATTCCATGGACTGGTGTGAATCTATTCATGACCACTGACTGAAATCAATCATGATCATTTTTTCTAATGATGTCACTGGTATGTATTCTTTTTTTGGCCTGTTTATTGTACTGGACAATGTCCCCTAAAGATTTTGAGTAGGTTTTATCATCTCATTTCCTGGGACCTTTAAGTCTTATGAAAAGCATCTAGAATTTTCGGTTAGTTTCGTTGTAGAAGTAATTATATTCCGTCCGCCTTACCATAGTCCGGCTAAAATGGCAAAGAATAGGGCACCCTATTTAGTTGACTCTTCACTCAACATAGTTTCACCTTTATTCCTTTGTCGTATATGGAGCCCAGACTGTGGCTCCCGTGTACTATAATTAAACTTTCACACCGGATCCTCCTCCTTGAATCTGTTTTTGCTTTTACGACCATACCATCTGCCAAAATCAAAAAAACTAATGTACAGCGCAATGCCTTTCAGGATTTTGATCTTGTTTTGGAGCATGGAAAGAAAATAGATATAGGAAGAACCACAACGACCTCACTTGACGTTGTAAACGATCTAATCGTCCGCCCATATTTGCAATTGTTATTCAATATTTCTCTCAGTGGGCCCTTCCGAGGATAATCCTATTCAGATTTCTGGCTCGAGAAATTCTCCGTTCGTGGTTGTTTCTTCATTGCGTAAAGATGCGGGTCATCGGGAATCACGATCAGCCGCGATAATGCTGCAAAGTAAATACTCAACACATATGGCCAATCCATGGAAACCGTCAACACGCCCGGGGGTTCTTGGATTTTGCTCGGGAACACATGCTCGTTCCGAAAAAAAAGAGGGACTAGCTGCAAATGCGGGACTACCGCTAGCGTTATCAATTCCAAATTAATCAAGTTCTAGTCCCGCTGGGGGTTTCAAATCAGTTGTGATGTGACTGGGTTCAATGATACAAATAGTAAAAAATTAACCTAAACATATCAGCAAAGTAACCCTGAGTGTGTAATTTTCCTTGGGCAGTAGCACATTTTCTTGTATACTGGCTTTTTAAATGTGTATCTTTTTCATGTATTGAGAGCAGGTCCCGCAGGGGTATAATCTCACTGCAAATTACCTTCAATCTTCATCATTTTTAATTTGTTCATCATAGAAAAGGCCTACGCAAAAACAGATATAAATATTATGTACCTAATGCTTACAGTGAAAATTATTGTTACAATATTAATTAAAAATATTTTTGCAGACAAGTAAAGATGTTTATAATACAATTATAAGTGTAATTTCAAAAGAGTATATAACTGGGACAATACTAGTGGAAAATATTTTAAAAAGCACAGTAAGGATGCCATATAGCTGTACCGTTAGGGGTATATTTTCACTGAAAACTATATAATTTCATCAAAGCTGGTCCAATTAGGGGCCGGGTATTTTTCCCTGAAAATTGGCCCCGTTAGAAGTCACTTTCAGAACCCCTTGAACGAGCATGGGTGGCCCAACTAAAATCCAAGACCCCCGCCCGGTCCACTTTTCAAATTTTAGTCAAACTTTCATCTTTATTTTTCACACTGGGAGTCTTGTGCAGTAAGCTGAATTCATAGCGATGTACATTATTCTTATATAACGAAATCAACAACAAATACACACCGGCAGACAGCCGGAAAACATGTTTGTAATATGCAATATACTTGTACACTTTTAACGTGTTCGGACATAGAGTTTTTTCAAAATTCCTACAGTATTATTGCTCGCCGATCATCGGATTGGGGCAGAGAGATTATATCAAGGTCGCTGTTGAATCCGTTCCTTTTGTTGTCGGGTAAGGATTAAACAGTTGAAATCGCATTGTGAAGTCGTTGTGTTCCTTCTATCTCTTTCTTCCATGGTTGGAGGAATCAACTGCCTCACCGCATCGTGTTGTAGACTATGGGGCGTAGACCAAATAACCAACCTGAAAAACAATTTCTGTAGTCCTCATCACGGGGCTAGGGCAAAAACCAATTGTAACTTCATAATAAATTATTAAAACCATTAACTGTCTGTTCCCGCACATAAAACTGGCACATTTCTTGAAAATGAATAAATGTCACGTCAGTATATTTCCCCCAATATGAGTGACCAATGGATATGTATAGACTTCGGCAAACCATGAGCTAAAGGTATTTAGTCCAATCGGCCGGTATGCGGAGCTATTGCATCACAGTGAAAATATTCTAGGTGTTATCACCTTCACGATTAACACTTAAATTAAACTTTCACCAAGAAAACAAACCAGATTATTAGTTACACGGGCAGACAAATGCCCACCTACCAAATATATGACATATTAAAAATGAACATCATTGTGTTCAATATAGGTATAATGGACCTTTTAGAACACATATTGACAACTTTTCATTGTACATATATATTTTGTGGAAACGAGGCCGTGTTAATTTGTGTTCCTTTTTTTACGAAAAAAATGTTTGCCCCTAATTTTTAGGGTTCTTGTGGAATTCTAATGTTATTTCTTTAATGGTATTGTCTAAGATTCTGCATATGGTCCACAATCGGAAAGTAGGAAGATCTTGTCTACTTAAGTGTTAACAATGTGCGCCCCTCCAACAATGGACATTGGGGCCTCTTGGGTTCCCTTGGGCTACATGGGCATACGTAGGTATGGGAATTACATGGGCTTCCCAAATGGGCCATTGTAAGTTTTCAATGGGTCAAAATGGGTTTTCTTTACTTAGCGGCTTTAGTGGGTTTCTCAATGGAAGGAAAGTTAGTGGTGGTCAATGGTGGGTTTCTTTGCTTGGGCTATAAGCGGGTTTCTCAAAATGGGGCCATTGTAGGTTTTCAATGGGCCGGTTGAGTATATTTTGCTCATTCTCTGGGCCGCCCATTTTGAGCCCAGTTGTGGGTAAAATATTTTATTTCCCGTTGTTTTGTATCAAATAGTTATCTAACTTGACTAGCCCGATCCCTGTCGATATGAAGCCATTACATACAAGTAAGTAAATAAAAAACCCACATGCGGCAAGATTTTTTCTTGAAAGTAGGTTAACATTATTTTTGATTAAATTTTACGTGGTTGTGTTACGTGGATAAACAGGCTATCAAAATTTTTATTTGGCGTCTTTCGGACTTCGGGTTTCAGAAATATGTCATTTTGCCACTTGTTTTCCACTTTTAGCCATACAATGCTAAAAAAGAGTGCACCGAAGACCCATAACTTATTATACAAAGCCATTCGCACATGCAATTTCAGTCGTATTGATTTCTTCCATGACAAAATATATAAGTTTGAATAAAAAACTGCCTATTGTTAAACATATTATAAGTTTATACAAAACTCGATTCATCTGATATATGACCCAGTACCATTCTTCCGGAGGTGAAAAATTCAATGATGCGCAGTGACTTCATGTTATATGTTATTGTGAGCAATGTTAAAACGCTGAAATACACCATAGTGCGTTTCCATACCTTAATGAAATTGTATGGCCGTGAATGATTGGTTATATACTGGTAGTGTCCTCCAAAATAATCGGGTGTGGCACGTGCATTTGAATTCTATCATTTTCCCGGTAGAGCTTCTCTCCGACTTATTGGAAAGGTCCAAAACTCCAGGGGGACTAACGTAACACGCGATCGATCTATAACCTATAAGTATGTTTCACTTAAAAGTATATCATCAACCCATAAATTACCATGGTTCAATCATAGAGTCAGTTATTGAAATCATTTCAATACCAATTCTCAGTTCTGACATAATAGATTATGCTCAAAGTTTTTGTTTTACATCTCTAAAAATAAGGATAGCGATAGTACAAATATGGTAAACTCATGTCCATAACTGCGAGAACTAAGACGGAAGTTTTCTGTAAACTAATTTTGGAATTAAAACTTAAAATTAAAATTGCAACTTGCTTTACAAGCATAATACAAACCGTCTATGATTTCACTTTGACTTCCAAGTTTTGTTGGCAGGTAACTAGAGCTTGCTGATCCAATTTTCTAAACTGTGGTCTTACACCAGCCACGAATTGATCTCGTTAAAATGCACGGATAAGGGGTCATTCATGTTTACAGGGCAGATTGCCGAAGTTATAACCAAGAATGCCTTCCTCTACCATTGCCAAATTGGTCAAAGTCAGTTGAAAGGTGATAATTCAACGTATTAACTGACTGTGGGGCGGTTGTGTAGTATCTCATCCCTCGCCTTTTCACCAATGCGGCCCGGGTTCCTACCTCCTGCGAGCCAGTGGTCGTACGTGAATTTGGTTGTCGATCCATGCCCGTCCTCCCGGAGACTTGGTTTCCTCCAGCATCTAGCTTGAATTGCCGTTTTTGATTCGTTTGTTTGTTAGCATCCTAAGACGCTTAACAACTGCGCCCTGAGTATTTCGGTGTATTTGTCGCGCGTTATAAGAATAAATATTGTTATTATTTATATACGCTATTTAATCATGAGCAACCCATCATTGCGAACATGGTTAACACTTAAGTGACCAGGGGTTTTCACTCCCGTTGGTGCCCAGGGGGAACGGGGGTGGGGGGGTCCATGGACCCCCCCCTAATTAAACCACTTCCCGAGGGAATTTTTGCAATGATATTTTACCACATGTGAAGGTCATAAGACAACCCCAAATCAGCAACAAAAATGAAATTTGTTATGTTGGCCTGAATTAGGGGAAAACATTGTTTTCAAACCCACGCGAAAATTGGAAAAAAAGAACGAAATTTCAAATGAGCCTTGCGCTTACACAAAACATTTTGAAACTTTATTTTATTTGAGAATCTATCTAAAGACCAAATTACATATATTTAAACACAAAATAGCAGTTTTTAGGAATCCTGTTTTTTTACGGGTGTTGCAAAATGCACGTCATTTTCCCTAGAGTTTGACAGTAACGGTTTGTGCAACATCCATGATGAAATTGTTTTTTTCAGCACATAACGGGTTAATTTTTTTAATGTTACTAATAATTGTTTACTTCATGTATTGTGAACTATATCAGCAAAAAAATTGGCTTTGGTTCTTGGTTTTCTATATCTTATTTTTAAATATTCTGAATGACTTCCGTTGTGCCCAAGGGGGGGGGGCGAATTTGGGGGGGGGGTGTCCAATTAACTCATTAACCGGCTTGGCCAAATTTAATTATTTTGGTATGAAAAGAGCGCATTTAAAAGTCAGACAATTACAAAAAATTTCGCGCAAAATCCCCGCGTAAAGCGCAGCGCGAAACAAATTTTGGGGGTCCCTAGGAACCCCCCCCCCTTGGTCACTAGTGTTAAAAGGATTTCTCTCTTACTAACACCATTGCATTTTCCTCTATGTCATGCCATGAATTTGGAACATGAGTTTGGAAGCTCTCTTATTTCATGAATGGTTATAATTGAATCGCTTTCCTTTCTCATAGTAAAACATTTCTGAACTGTGGTCGAAGAGGTACTTTTTTTTTCAAATATGCGTCATTATCTCCCGCCGATTTAGCCATATTGTGATATCAGATTATGTACCGGGTGTCTAAAATGGAAAACCCTCAAAAGCGCCTCTATTTCACAAAGACAAAAGAGTACCCAGAAAAGAAATTAATACACATCGAAAAGTGCAATTTATTTAGGTTTCCGACACCGAAAAAAGCTTTCCAATAGGACACATATGACCGAGTTATGGCCGATTGAAAATTTTGACCACTTTTTCATTTTATATCCAACGGATTGTTATGTTTCAGTAGTCTTTAGACATGTACGTTCTCCAAGCTGGTGTTTTTTATGGGTTTCTTTTTGTTTTTGCGACAAAAGCAGTTCTGATTTTGAAAAACTTAGTTTAAATTATTAGAACTTGCAAGATCTTGTCCTGGCCTCATTCTTCTTTACTTGCGCTGCCCCCCCACTGGTGGGCTGCCTCTAAGACTGATGCAGGCTTGCCGTTCTCTTCATTCAATAATCGACTTTCTAAATCATTCTTGTCCGTCGGACGCTTGCAAAGGCACCGGTTATTTTTGTGCAAAGATCCCCAGATTGCTCCGCTAGACTTTCGCCTGGGAAAACAACTAAAGAGTGAAGTGTATGTACAGGAAACACAAACATACTTTTCAGAACTTCGCAATAGAATAACCCGTTCCTATGCAAGCATCCGACGGACAAATGATTAGAAGTCGATTATGAAATGGAAAAGAGAGCTCAAGCCTGCATCAGTCTTCATGGTTCTTAAGGCAGCCAAGTGTGTGTGTGGGGGGGGGGGGGGGGATCAAAGCAGCGCATAAAGAACGACTGAGGCAACATCTTGGAATTTCTTATAATTTAAACTAAAATCTTTCATATCATACTGATCTTTATATCGCCAAAACATAAGAAACATAACAAAGAATTGCTTGGAGAAGGTGTTTGTCTAAAGAACAGTCTCAGAGAGTAACAACCCGTGAATAAAATGAAAAGTGGTAAAAAATTTTCAATCTGTCATAACCCGGTCAATATGTGTCCTTTTGGAAAGATGTTTTTCCGGTGTCGGAAACCTAATGAATGTACTTTTCAGATATGTATTGATTGGTATGGTTTACTCTTTTCTCTTCGTGAAATAGGGGGCGCTTTGAGGTTTTTTTTTTGGACACCCGTAGTTTTTGCATGAGTCCCGGTGCATATCATTGTTTAATAGTAAATCTTCCATTTACTTCATATAGAAATCATTTTATTATGGATTAACTATCGTGGACCCACTTGTTCAAGGTCAAGTGAACCGTTTTGTAGCTCTTTTTGTAAAATGTGTTTTATAAAGTTAGTTTAAACCAAAACAAATCGATCTATATTGTACCC
>JAMKCH010040341.1:0-63891 GCA_023653785.1 Ophioderma brevispina
TTTGTAGTTGATGCATACTATGCACTAGGCCCAGACACTTGAACTTATGCTCCCTATCCGCTGTGTTTACACTTGAGTGCAGTTGCATTAGGAACTGATTGGCTTCGAGTCGGTTATCTTGTCGTGAGTGTTAGGGTAAAGGAAGGATATGCCATATGTTCACTGGAATGGCTAAAGTCCCACATAGTTTGTGTATGTGCGTACATGTGTTTCTTTAAAACAAGTTGAACACAAGACAAGTAAGGGTGTATTGTGGGTGTGTAGGGGTTCCGTGGGTATGTGCAGGTGTTTGCATATTGGTTGTGTTGTATATGTTGTGTTGATACATGATTCATGTACGCATGTGTGCTTTCTGTTCTTAAAAATCGTATACCTATTTCTCTTTGTATTTTAAAAAGTCAGTGTGAAATTAGTGGCAGCGATTGCTGGCCCGAAAATGGCCTAATATGTGCCACACTCGCTCACCCAGTATTGGCTCAATTTCTAAAATATAAATACTTTGGACAAGTGAGATTTGTAGAATTCCATCTCTCCATATACAAGTTTGTTAAATAGACCATTTTAGTGGCAATTTCATAGGATTTTTGTACAGAATAGATGCAGCAAAGTGATGTTGATGAGCTAGTTCAAACATTGATCCTTTTTGTCGGGAGCACCACCCCCAAGGGTATTACCATATGGTGCTGGTCGGTTGCAATGGGTTTACAAACTGAACAAAGGACTTATAATAAACTTTGAAAGATTTGCCGCTCTCAGGCAAATTGAATCATTTGTTGATTGAAATGGAGTTTTAATTTCAGTTTATGTGGAATTTTTGGGGCTTTATTTTGCCTCAAAACGCCATCTCACTTGGCAATTCCAAAGATATATGTTACCGTAAGCGGAACTAGCACATTTCAGAAAATATGAAATTTCTTCATTGACTTGAAATGATAGTCTGGCCATTGGAAGGATAGAGATATATCACACATAAAAATAACATACCCAAAAACAGATTTACGGATAATAAATAAGAGGCTAAAGACATCAGGTAATGTGTAGGCTAACTTTTAAGTTTGCCGTAACTTTAATCAACAAATGTGTCAATTACACGAATATCATAGACTCCTACTCCACCTTTAATATTAAACCACAAAGGTAAAGACAGTTTAAACCAGGTGCATGCCATGAGAATCAACTCTAGTGTGTCTTTTCTTGTGTTACACACAATTTCCGCGTCATCTGCTGAATTAATGTTGCCGGTGACAATTATTATAAAATTGTTCTGTGTTACCTATAAGCGTGCTGATTTGGGCTCAATAATTCAGGTGAGGGCTAATGTATATAAAAGCTTTAAAACCTTGACCCAAAAAATATCAATGTTGAAACATCTGAGGTCACACTATTTTCAAATGTGCCAGTGTCTCTTTAAGACACTATCAGTGATTGCTACAATCAGCAAATCGAAAAAATCATCAAAATCAGATTTTTGCATGTATGTAACAAATACAAGTACCCTAACATACCCTGCAAATGATAAGCCCAGAAGCAACCTAATAAGAACAGAATCAGAGATTTTAGTCATGTATTGTCCGAACGGACATTACTACAACACGTAATTGAATGAGCAATCGTATCTTGGACACTGCGTTTTCTTCCTTTTCTGTCAATTCTACACGCTGGAAAAGGTCATAACTTATGAGAATTATACATACTTATTCCTTCACTTTGAAGCTATTCTGCGATTTCAAATATTTTCAAAGCATGATAGTGTCTTTAAGTGTTATCATGTCACTAGAACAATGTTACCAAAGGAAGGCGAGCATAAATGTTGATATGATCCAAGTTCAATAATAGTGAAACTGATAGCTTGATTATATCACACGTGTGAAAACATTACTTTATTGTGTGTAATAATCATGCAGTTAGGTAGCAAGCCTCCAAATTATTTTTATCTTTTGGTGAGTGAATTGTTGTCTTTGGTTACAGAAATTGACCGGCTCATTTTGGTTTATTTCCATCTCCCAATTACCAGAAGTATCAGTGATGTTTGACTAGTTTTGTGTGAATTCCGCTAAAAAGAACATGCACAGCATTCCGGGCCCATGAGGAGAGGGGGGTTGGCATTCTGTTCATTCTCTGTGTCTGACTTACACTGAAGCATCCTGAATTTACTTGCAACTTTACGAAAAGTAAATCAATATGTTCACCCTTGTCCCAGTTCATCAAAGAAGAATGACAATTTTAAGCTTTGATTGAAACCAACAGAAACACATTTATCAGTTTGTAATAGTCAGTTGTTTAATACTTGTCGCAACCCAACTTAAAGTGGCTTGTTCTGATTTAAAGATATCAAAGTTTCTCTTTTGGGATATGAGAGCCTTCACTTGCATGCACTCAGCCAACCAGTTTAATGGAATAACAAACTTGAAGTTTTTATGATAGAGTGATAATGGATATTGTAACACCCGATTCACTACTGTGCTAATATTGATAGCTAATCACTAAAATGACATGTTTCCTAGTATTGTGTTAAATGTGCATAAATTAACAGACACAGAATTCCACAGGCCATGGGAGCATTCTGTCATTCATTGTGTCTGACTTGTACGAAAGGCATACTGAATTCACTGCCACGTACCAGAAAGAAATCAATATGTCACCCTCGTCCAGTTTGATCAAAGTAGGAATGCAACTTTTAAGATTGATTTGACACCAACAGAAACTCCGTAATCAGTTGCCAAATCAGTTGTACTACTGAACAAACCCAACTTAAAAGTGTGTGTTCTGATTAAATATTTCATGTTATCTTTTGATATGAGAGCCTAGCACTTGCATACACTCACACACGACGTTTCCTGGGAAAACCCAAAACTTTGATGATAGAATTGATAATGTCTATTGCAACATCTATCACTTACGATGCTAATACCTAAATGGTAATCATTGAAATGACATTTTGGTCTCTATCATAGGAAAAGAAGTGGTTTGAATGATGAAATTTCCGAAAAGGAAAACTTCCCCCCCCCCACCTCTTCAGAATTTAGAACCGGACTGAAAACGGGAAAGAGGGAAAGAGAAGAAGAAAAGTACAAAGAGGGATAGAGAAGAAGAAAGGGAAAAAGAGGAGGGAAAAGAGGGAAGAAGAGGAAACAAAAGGGGAAAGAAGAGAAAGGGAAGGGAAGGGAGAGGTTGCCCCGTGCCGGCCCCGGCTGGTCCCCCCCCTACAATTTTGAACCGACTGGAAAAAAAATAGGGGTCGACCGGAAAATTGCGCCTGAAAATCGGGAAACTTCTTGACTCTTGCCCCCCCCCCCCCCCCCCCCCCCCCCCCCCCCCGAGGCTCAGTGGCAATGTTTAAACCTATCGTTCAACATTTCATCTTATGATGATGAGCTTAATTTCATTTTTTTAAAGTTTTGAACAATTTAGCTGAAAGTTGTGACAGTATCTTGTGGTTTCAGGCTTTATCTTATATTTGTTTTTTACATGTAAAGAAAATAAGAATAGGTCATCCAGGTAAGTGCTGTATTGATTGAATCAATAAAGTTATGCATGACTACTGACATCCAGCTTAATTTTGCCAACAATTTTTATATATGCCCCATTTGTTTGATTGAAAAGACCTCCATGTCCTAAAATTTAATTTCTGTATCACCATCAAAATTGTCAAAATGTAGATACTGTGTTCTTCCATATAAGTTGGGCATAACTGCTCTCCATAGAACTGGGTAGGAACTTGACTGGCAAGATTTGTGTATGATTTGTGGGAGGGTTAAAGTCATTAGATGTTACTCATTTGTATCCATGCTTTTTTAGAAGGATCTATCCCTTCCCTTAAAAATGACGTTCTCCAAATAAGGTTATATAATGCATTCTTAAGAACCTTCAATACAGTCCTTTGCTTGGGATGAGAATGGCAAGTTTAATGTAGGTGAGGTCAAAGTCATTTGAGATCATACACAGCATGTAACCAGGCTAAGTTTACGAAAAAGTGGAGCTAAAAGCCTGCTAGAGAAGCACAATACTGCAGCTAATTAGCTGGGGTGTCAGTTTTTCATGTATGTGTATTTTATTTAATGGCACCTAGAACTCTACCTTGCACCTATCACTATTTATTCAAGTTTCGCCTCAGTGTCCCATTACTATTTTTGGCTTAGAACTGGTTTTGGGCTTTTTTCTGAAATAAAGTGATTGATGGGTTATTTTTTAAATTTTAATTTTTAAATTTAAATAATTCAAGGGCTTTTGTATTTGTTGTTTTGATGTGCCATCAGCCTTATGAGTGCACGTTTTATGACGTGAGATCCTCATTAAAACTATACTAAACTCAACTCCCAGACTAAACTAAAACTTCCAGCTAACCATTTTGTCATCTAACAATTTCACAATCATAAACATAATATTGTAACAATATGTCAAAACCCAATTTGTGAATGTTGTCACAGTGTTCATTATGTTGTGACAAAATTGTGACATTGTGCAAGATTCCCAGGAGTGTGTACAGTACAGGCATAGGTACGCTTATTTTAATAACATGTTGAAAATTACTGGACTGCAAAACAAACATTGCGATAAGTTGAGAATTCGTTTAAAAAATCAAAAGTTAAAATAAAATCCTTGCCAACATATGATTACAATGTTATATCTGCGCTGCGACATGTATTTGGGATTCTAGCAACTACAAGATATATAGTGCGTGGAGGGCACCAATATTTTCCACTGCTCTTTATTTAAGAGTGCTTAGTTAGAAGCTGAGGAATTTGTGCAGATTTAGCCCCCAAATGTTAAGGCATGGTATATAAAAATTATTTAGAATCTAGGAATGGTTTGGAATATATGTGCGTCATGGAAGATTTTGAGTTTGAATAAAAATTTGAAGGAATCATTGATCATTTGATTAGTTTGTCAAAGGTTTTTAGCTGATTGCATCAAAATGGAAACACGACTAGATCACCAGCAAACAGATGGTTTGGGATACTGTGCAAAAGGAAGGTCGTGAAAACCTGATTTTGTGATTGCTCTACTCATCTGGCCATCACTGTTAGATTTAGGCCCTACTACTTGAAAATTAACTTTCAGCTAATTTACTGCCAGATAGTGAAAGATACTTTTTGATATAGAATTTTCAGTACAATAGTATGTAGATACATGAAATAATCGAATGACTGGCAATGCTATGTATTGTGATCTGGGAAAACCCACCAAAGTCGCACAGCACAGTTTTGAAAAATAAAGAAAATAGCTAAAAATCTGTTATATGTACTTTATTTTTTGTCAGATTGTATTAAGTCGTAACTTTTTACGTGTGTACAAGAGAAAGACGTAAATATATGAAACTTGATATATATGCAAACTCTGCAATGATAGTCAAAATCAAAATGAAATCCCAACCGTGTCTGGTTTACCAGATCGCATCCATATGGTGGTGCTCACTTCTATAGTTTTGAACATCGACTCTGCACTAACTGACAGATTTTGTAAATTTCTGATGTTATTTAAATAGGTAGAATAAAAAATATACTCTAATTTCAGACAACCCACACCAACATGTACCCCTTACTATACATGAAAGCTTGCAATCAATGGCAACCTGGAAAGGAAAATGGGGAAGAACATTAATTCAAACCCTTCCCTTCCAATTCAACAAAAAAAAAAAAAGAAAAATTTAATTTTTCTTTCGGAGATTATTGGCAAATTATATACACAAAGAAATTGCTTTTAGAAGTTCAGATACAGATACATGCAGATATCTCATCTCACATTTGATTTAAAATTAATTTGAATTGGAGTTTAAGTGAAAGATTTATTTGGTAAAAATATTAAAAAAAAAATTTTTTAGGTTTTTATAAATACACTGATATTTTCAAAGATTATGTGTTGTTCTGACTTAAAAACATACGGATTATAAAAACAGTGTGAGAAAAAATATGAAAAGACAAAAACACTCTCATACTATGTTTGACTAGGATGAGAGTTCCTTAGACTGTTAGGCATGATCAGTTATCTACCATTTCATCCTTTTCTATACACTCTGTTGCAGTTTCAATGTATTTTGTGTAAATTATACTGGGATTACTGGAAATGTTCAGTCAACAGATTTCAGAGAATGGTCTCAGGTTGAAAGAAAATGCTATAGGGATATGTTTTAGGGGCAGCGCCAGGGTAAAATAATAGGAGGGGCAAAAATCGTAAGAGGAGCGAAACATTAAACGATTACCTCATACAGGTAAAAACCTGTAATTTTTACACAATTTTTTGTTCCCCATGTTTTTCTAAATTTTGAATTTTCAGGGGGGCAGCGCCCCCCTTGCCAGTCCCCTTTTGGGCAACCCTCCTGATATGTTTTTAGCTTGGGCTGTCACCTTATGACGATAACAAATTCAGTTTTACGTGCAAAAAACACACTACCAAAAATGTAGGAAGCGGCTGTCACCAAAACAATGCATACTGCAGTTCTCTCTATATGTTTATTTAATTTTTAAGAAATGGCATTTCTGTACTAAACGTTTTTTGCCATATTTTAAAATTGTGTGAACCTCTTCAATTCACATCCTAATCCTCAATCCAGGATTGACCAATATGAATACCTTAAGAAACAATGGTAGAAGTGTGTGTATCCAATGTTAAGACAGTGGCCACACAGGGTATTTCCTTTTGCAAATTTACATCTAGTGTTAATACTGTGGCCTCTGCTATTAAATATGTGCCGTATGTTCAAGAGAGTAACTCTTCCAAAGCCAGTGAATGTACTGGTCATTGTGCTCGGATTAAAGCATGATCTTGTGGTTTCAGAAAAGATTTTGCTATTACAAGGTGCAATGAGAGATTTCAGATCATCTGTTTTCTTTAAAATATAGTGATTTCATATAGTTAAGAACATCAATAGATCCCCTACCTTTTATTTGGTTGTAGAAAGAAATTAAATGAAACAAAAGGTGATTTGCATATGCTTTATTTCAATAGAAAACATAGGCTGAATTTCCTATTTGTCCTATAGAAATTAGAAAGTTTCAAATTTTTGTAACACTTTGACAGAAATAGTTCTCAGCTTAATCCTTTCAGATGGGGATATTTTGATAGAAAGCTTAGACCAGTGCAAAAAATCAGAATTTTCACTTTTAGGGCTACCTGTTATTTGAAATCCTTTAAATAAAAAATTAAATAAAAGATTTATGCCTTAAAAGGATTACCATTCACTTTGAAGTAAAAAACAAACAAAAAAACCAAAAAACAGAAAATGAAATTAAAGGCTAGGATAAAGACACAACTTTTCCACCTGTACAGCTTCTGATTTAAGATTGCTGTGTTTTACTACAAAATGTTATTTTGGACAACATAGGATCATTTGAGCTAAACCTTTGAAGAAGACACAAAAATGAAAGCAATGAACAAATGCCGCAAACATGAAAAAAATAATCAAGAAAAAAAATGAGGGTGGTGTTGTCATAAGGAAATGCAGTCTAAAGGATGGGACAGTGTGTCATTTGTTGGCCTTTTTGCTACAATTGGAATTGTTGGTCTTGAAATGTAGAAAATGTCCCCAGAATCAAAAGAAAATTGTTACCATTGTTGATCCTTTCCATTTAGCAAGCTTTCTTGGATTTTAAAATGGCTGCCATTTTCAAAATATTGTGATCTATATCTGGACTTCTGAGCAACATAGAAATCTCAAATTCATGGAATACCCATGTTGTGATGTCAGGGAACACAAATATAACATCCACAAAGTTGCAGATTGTTTCCTTTATGGCAGCAATCTTAGATTTCAAAATGGCCACCATTTTCAACTTATTTTGCTCTATATAGAAGGCTCAAATTGTGCACTGTGACCCATTTTGTGATGCTAAGGAACACACATATAGATCTTACAGTGTTGCAGATATCTAACCACTAAGGCGTGTCAGCAATATGAAGCAAATAACAAAATAAAACTTGGAAACCAAAAAGATATTTTGTCCTTTTCAAGGCCTATATAACGTTGCAATAGGTATCCAGACACCATGCAAAATTTCAACATTCAAAAGATTAGATTCTGTCTAGACTCGTAATAATTGTAACTCAATTTGTATAAAACCAAGGTGGCTGAGTAGATCCCATCAGGTCACTTAATCAAGGCCTATCCATTTGATAGTAGACAATTGGACATTTAAAGATCATTCACATCATCCGCATGGTGCGTCAGAACGCGGCGTCGTGCATATCCAATTAAGTCCGGGCAATTGCGTCCCAATCAAGCAGTTGATATTGATTCAAAATTCTCCAGTACATTGAACCTGCATTATACTCCTCACTTCACTAAGAAGCATACTTGTAGGGACCATACACTTGCACATACCAGTACAAGAATTTGGGTGTTGTATTTCGGAAAGAATTGTCGGATGTGATTTGGTTGTTCTTGCACTCATTGGTAAATAGATTTCACACTGAATAAGATAGACGGAATTTAAAAAAATGTCATTTTAAGCCTTCCTGACGTAACTACAATAAATAGTTTTTTACCCATAAATTACTTATTAAGTTGAAGCTGGGCAAAAATTGATGTCTTAGGACAATTCTGTAAACAGAGGACTTAAAATTTCCTCTTTTGTAACTTGTAGAAATTAATCATAAATTAAACATGGGTATAAAAACCTTGAGAATCATGGTTTTATTTTCTACCTTGCAATATATTTGGAGGACATGAGATTTTGAGGATATAAATTTCTCTAAATTTGCCACTTTAATAGTTAAAGAACATTTCAAAGGTTTACAGGACAAACAAGTCAAAAAGACAACCAAACCAAGTTTTGTGAACTTGTGCTTGTGTATATTACTTCTTACAGGGTTTTATTAAGGTACATTTAACATTCTATAATTGGCTAAATGCAAACTGGCAGACCAACATTTGGGGGGGGGGTGGAGGGGTGCATTTTTCTCGAGAAGTTTTTTCGAAAATGTCCTTGGTCCTTTGAAATTTGTTAAAATTAATGCTGTTGTTTGTACAGGCAGCGACATAAAAGATCAACAGAATTTGAAATGAAATGTTTAATATTTTGCCAAGTCATCTACAGTTCAAGTTAAAGAAAAAATTGACACTCTCTCAGATTAACTTAAATTATATTTATTGTATCTTTTCTCTTTTTTTCGTGTATACTTGCTTGCATCATAACTTTATTGAATATAGCCATATGCCACTTCACAATTCGCTTGATTAAAACACAGGGTTTATTTGATTTCAAACAATGGAATGTTTGATTTGATGTTCTACATTATATGTTCAATCCAAACATTCCTGGCAATACTTAAATGTTAGACAGTAAAAGTACTCTGCCATTGACACTAGAGAATATGTATGTTTATCTTTTAAGTACAATTTTGTTGAGATTGGAGGATGGAGAAAATGGGTCAGACATGGCCGCTGGGCACCATATTCCAACCTGTTCTTATACCAATCTAACCTAAAGGTTGGCTGTAAAGTGACTAGTGCTGACAAGTGTTAAACGCAAACCAAGAGATGAGAGAGAGAGGGAAGAATGTATTTTTTTGCCATCTGTCCAGTCAACATTATGTTGGAGGAGAAGAATCTGCTCAAGTGGCTGTCGAGCATGTGTAGCTTTTAAAAGCTTCTTAAAGTTTGATATGATGAAGATTTAAGGTTTCAGGGAATGTACAACCTGTACATGAGCCTGGGTAACCACCTGCATTACAAGGTTTCTGGCAGTGACCCTATGTGAGGCCAGAAAAGGATGAAATAATACCCTATCTGAGACCAGATCTGTTCAAATGGATCCCCTATTGGAGGCCAGACCTGTTCAGTGGATGCTCTATCAGCGTGTTTATAGTGGATATTTGGTAAATATACGTTACCCGTATCCCCATATGATGATTAGGAGCTAATTGGCTGGAATGCACACATTTGATCATGTTTAATTCTATCTATATGAGATACCATCTCATACTCCCTGATACCCCCGTGCACTCACGACCGGAGTAAAAGGAGATGTGGTCCGCCCGGAGCCATAGTCCGGGCTCCATAGACGACAAACGGAATGAAGCGTGAAACTAATGTTGCGTGAAGAGTCAACTGAATGGAATGCCCTATCATTCTTCATCGTTGTAGATGGACTATGAGCCCGGATGACCATATTATCTTCCTGCCACACCGGTGTAGAAGTAATTATAGTTCGGCGTACTCACAGTCCGGCTACAACGGTAATGAATAGGGCACACAATTCAGCTGACTCTTCACGCAACATTAGTTTCACGCTTTATTCCGTTATCGTCTATGGAGCCCGAACTATGGGCCGGCTCCCGCCGGACGAAAGTTGCTTTCACACCTGTCCTTCATGATCGGCTTACTCGTAATAATAATAATTTGCAAATTTTCATTATGTCCTCCTTCACCTTGCCGCTAGTATTTGCCTTATCTGCGGCAATGCTCCTCACAACTTCCGGTGTATGCGGTATCAATATACCGGTGTGTTTATAGTGCCTCGATATACGGAATATATACTCCAATATCCATCGATTTCGATGGATATTTTTTATCCGCATAATGCTTATATGGTTTCGACTTATACCGTATATTGTCTGTTTATAATGCTGGTGGAATACGGTAAATTTATACTTGTACGCTATTATACGGATAATTTTCCCCACTATAAACACGCTGTATCAAAGACTCTGGGCCAGGCGATATTACCATTGGGATTTTAACCTGGGATTTCACTGTCCATTTGAACTATTTTATGGATGGTTTGTTCTGTTTTGAGTATGTTATAAACACGAAACACCAAATCATAATTTTAACACAGTCCTGCTAATTTGATACCATATCTGAGACTAAAAAGTCAACTTTGATACCCTATGTGAGACTGAGAGAGACATAGGTTGAATTTAATACCCTATATTGCAAGTCTCAAGACCAACTCGAGTGGTTACCCGACCAGAATACCCATCCCCTCGGTATGCTACAAACGTCTGCTTATAAAAGTGCACCATCAGAATGAGTAATTGTTGTTTAAAATCTACTAATTAAACCCTGAAAATTGTGCTTTAATCCTGAAATTCACCTTTCAATTAAAAAAAAAAGCAAGCAAAGTTAGCCTGAAATTGTGCAATTTAAAAAAAAATAGATTTAGGTGATTAGAGGCATTTGTTAGGAAGAAAACTGCCCTATCATTACTCCTATACTTCCAAGGTCCATCTACCCATAGAACATGGTTTTTTGTCAACCTTATGAACATTAAAAAAAAATGTTCCATAGGCCACTTTGCTGTGATTTCTGTCAGATTATAGACAGAAAATACAAACTTTTCAATTTTTTGCAGAGACCACCAAACCTGCATGTCACATTAGGCACATACTGTACACAAATACACTAAGGCGGAATGAGTTTATACCTGGCCTCTAATTCCGGTATGCGTACCTACCCAAATTCTTGATAATGTATAAGCTACTTAGGTTTGTTTCAAGACCCAACCCATGATCAATCGATAAGCAGTAGTGTGTATGAGCTTTATTCCGTTTAGTATTATAGTAGATTCAACCCATCGTGTCACCTCTAGTATTTTTCGAAAGGTATGGGCATTGAATGAGGGGCATGTGCATTGGGTGTAAATTAAAATTCCATGCTAAATCTATTGAAACATGTAGTCAGATAGCAGAGAAAAATCAATTCTATGCTTAATGAACGTATTCAAGTCAGCGTAAACGCATTGACTAATCGTATTTGCTTCAGTGGTATTCTATGTAACATGTGAGTTGAATGTTACTGACTTTTGAGCGTCCGTGTTTTGGATACAAAGGAACACAAAGGCTTTGCACTATGTGAAATGTTGTCAACATAAAAGGCCAGATTATCTTAGTTCGTTCATGAAACAGGTGAATCGGGCCACATATTTCTTTTTCTGCCTCCTCTCCCAACTAATCGACGTTGTCCAAAACTTTTCCGCTGGTGACACGATGGGTTGAATATACTATAATTTCCGTTGATCTAGGTAGTCTCATTGGGCCGAGTTGCCTTTTCTATTTAGGTAGGTACACATACCGGAATTAGAGGCCAGGTTGACCTCTTTCGCGTATACTAAGCTTAGGCTAATGGTTCAGATGATACAAAAATCTCAACTTTTTAAATAAGGCAAGGAAACAGGGGTGGTTGTGGATTACAAAATGTCTATTTTAGTGGTTAACTTACAAGATCACAGACAAATGGGACAGACAGAGAAATCAGACAAGATTGCAAGCAGATGGGACATATGGGTATAACAGGACTAACTGTCAATATCTGATAATAGGCAAGTGCTGTTATTCTCGTTCTACTTTCCACAGATCTTTGCCCCAGATACTTTGAAAATCAGCTGCCTCAGTTAAATCACAATTACAGAGCTCTATTGAGGGATTGCAGATAAAAGGCTAGTTTGGGATAAAGCCAAGCGAGGGAATTCTGCAGGTTTTCCTACCAGTCCCATTGTACGCAGCAGGTAAGTAAATTGTAATGAACCCATCTATAATAGGGATTTTAAATTTGATGAGCCAGTAATTATCCTGAATTTGTCATATTCCCATGGTAACTTAACTGCAAATGATGACAAGGCCTCACTGCTGGTGCGTTTATGTGAAACGTGCCCAGAAATGTTAAATTTTGTCTTTTGCAGGATTTGTGAATAGCTTTCCAAAGAAGTGCCTGTTTAAGAATTTGCCTATGATACTATATATAAATAAATAATGTGTGCTTTTAAACAGGGCTGTAGCCAGGAATTTATTTGGGGGGTGCAGATTTACCAGAAGTGGATCTTTCATGAGGGGCACAGATTTGTGAATGTACCGACACGTGTATTGTACCGACAAACCAATTTTTTTTCGGCTCACTGTGCTCGCCGGTTGAACCAATTTTTTTACCGTCGTCTCCAAAATCTGAACAGCGGGGGAGACAAAACAAAAGGACATTCATATATTCATATTCATGCACCACACCTTTAACAACAGAATAAGCGGCAAACTTCAGCATTTCTTTTGGGGGGGGGGTGCGTCGCACCCCCCTGGCTATGGCCCTGCTTTTAAAATACATCATATACAATCCAGTAATCAAATGACAAGGATTGACTTATGTATTATGTACATCTACTCTTAGACTCTTTTGCCTTTCTTCTTTTTAGATCTAGACCTTTAATCAAAGAAAATGAACAGTTCCCAATCAACTGAGAAAATGATGATTCTTCCCAACTTGACATTGAATTTCTATTTCCCCTTTTTTGAAAGACAGGAACCTGTTCTCCAACTGAAGATTATTTACTCATAAATTATAAATTAATATATAAAAATGGTTGTACTTCATCTGAGCAAAGTAATCACCAAATATTTTCAAAAGCTTATTTTTAAATATTTGAAAGTCCAAATTGTTGTCTTGCAGGGTACATTTTGGGCTATATTTTGTGTATAGGTTTGTTTCTCAGCCCTGGCTCTATCTAACCAATAGACTGCTAGATCTTCTAAAAATAACTTCCACTCAAGGAAAAAATCAAGATGAAAATCAAAACAAGCTAAACACTCACTACAATAGTCTATTAAGTAGCTGCTTAAGAGGTTGAAATCTAAACAAACCCTTTTATCAGAAGTACATATACTTTCAAACTCCTAGCTGTGAAAAGCACCATATAATTGATTTATTCAGTATCAATCCAACTATGGAAATCATTCCCGTTTTGCCATCTGACTTCCATTGGGTATCAGTAGCATATTGGGGGGTGCTTTTGGGGCCTGCGCCCCCAGGGACCTCGCTACCCAAAACACGCAAAAATCAGCAATATTTTCGGCTATTAGAGTCCTTCCGCCCCAGTTCCCCTCAAAAAGCCAGGGTCTGGCTTGCCGTTGGGTATGGAACAAACCTCAATGAAGAGCCCAATGAAGCCCAAATGAATTTTACTTTACTCGTTGTGCAGTTTGAATATGCATTTAGTTTTATTTTGTGGCCGTAGTTTTATGTGCCGAGTTGATAGATCACAAAAACAGACCCAGCATTGGTAAGATTGTAAGGGGATCCATTCAAAAATTTGAAGCCTATAGTGCAACTAGTTTCATTAAGGGGAGGAATTTAGTTGGAGTTGAATAATGTTGATTACATTTTTGTATGGAAAGAGACATGAGAGATTTCCAGGAAGAAGAGACACCCAATTTGTCTCGAACCCTGTTTTTTTTACATATTTGAATGCTTACCAAGTATTAGATCACACCTGAAGTGAATGAAGACGAAGACGCCATCTTTACGTAAAAGATGATGCATTTCGTAGGTGCTGTCGTGACAAACAGAACAGTTCAAAGCATGGTTTTCTTTAGGGAACGGATACGATAGCAGGCAAGTTAAGCTGTTTTGCAGTTTTCTTTCACCAGTTGCCACCCCCCCACCCCTCAAACCTTTGAAATGTTCTCGATAGGTGGTCTACAACCGATCAGGAGAAATTGAGAGAAATTTGATTCATAAAAAAAACTACTCCTGTCACTTCAACTTACAATTATATTACAATGTATTATGGTCTGTTCTGGGATGTATTACAGAGGAAGAAGAGAATGTCAGCCTTAGTACAAAACTTGTTAATTTATAGAACTTAATGATTTTTGTTAGTCCCCTAAACAGGTACAGACAGGCTCAAAATTCTTTCAACATAACTTAAATCATGTGATAATGCAAACACGCCAGGCATTTGTGTATACAGCATGGCATTCTTCGATTGTTCCATCTAGAATATACGATCCACTTTTGCTTCCGTGCCGGTTCCAGCTCGTCGGACTTATTACAACATGCTAGTGCTGCACACTGCCTAATACTTAAATCCACATGGATTGCACGGGCCTTCGGAAATCTAGACCAATTCAATTTTCTGTTCTCAGGGGCTGTCACTCCATTTGATAGACATTGGATCGTACTGTTAATCCTTTCAGAGGGCATAGGTGTGGGCCACATTGATACCTTTAATCCCATTCACCGTTGTTTCCTTCTGTAATGGTGCTCTGGACAATTCAATTCAGGTTAATTCACCAGTACTTGACTCTGACACTTAAAGGAAGTCAGTGTTAAATAAGATTAGAGAAAATTGGAAGATGCTTGCCGCTCTACTGAGTATAATAGTGAACTATGTTTGCCACTATAGTGAACATAGCAGACAATTTCAAGATTTAAAACTTCACATTTTATGCTAATATATGATCTTTTTGTCACCATTATAATTTTTCTCACTGTTTTCTGTTGCCCATGCAGTATTCCTGTTAACTGGCAGGATGTTTTTCCTGTATCAGTGCACTTGATACGGCTTAAGTTGCAATAAAATTGTTCAACTCGAGAGTCCTGAACAGAGTGGCGCTACTTTACAGCCGAGGCTATCGGCCTCTTTGCAAATATATTGGTCTTTTCTTTTTAAATCAGCTTCCGAGTCTGTTGGAATTGCTTTTGAAGTGCAAGTTCCAGCCGGGGTTCTCAAAGCATTAAACACGCCGGTCAGTAACCCGCATTTGAAAATAAGCATCACAATCCTTTTGCTAACCAACATTTAGATTTTGATATCCAATAGATTGACTGTAATGACACAGGATAACCTTCGCTGGCTTCATTATTTGCATAATTGGAATATAAGAATCTGACAAATTTCACAAGAGTAGGCCTTGTCATTACAATGCCCAGGGAGAAATTCCATTCATACAGCATTCACTGATGTTACTGGGAGGGATGTCTACATAGCATTGTGAATCGATGCCTGGCATGCACGGTTCTTAAAATGTGAGCTATGTCAAAGTTTACACTGAAGGATTGCTCATCCGTCCCCTTCCCCTCCCCTGATTGAAGGTGCTGCAAGAATTTTTAACACCTTGTGGTGGTATTGCTGGAGTAGCAGTTAACGTGAATATAAAATTGTTCAATACAGCCTGATTACTGATTTGTGCACGTATAGTCTATATACTACTTGTCAAGTCCAGCGATGTTCGCAGGGCTGTCACGAGCTTTGTGGGCAATTGGCAGGCTTAGTTATTGCACACGTTGACTGAAAGTTGTAGCATTAGGGCAAAAAATAATAGTTAATGTTGCCTTATGGGCAAATAAAACAAAAAAAAAAGGCATCAGTCACTAGATTTTTGTTTAAGTCTTTTTTAAAAAAAACTTTTTATTTTTTGTCTTTTTCTTATATTTTTGGTAAAATGTTGCAAAAACCCCCTCTGCCCCAGTACCCATTTTGCCCCAGAATAAATTGGGTGTTTTTTCAACAAACATGTCCACACAACGATCATAAGGCTACACCCCCCTGTATTTGTATTATGAATTTTGTCTACATTTTTTTGGATGGAGCTCCTTTTTTTTATTTTTTTTTATTATTTTCTTGGCACTTACTTTCTCTGCTTTATGGGAAAGCTATGTGACCCTTCCTGTCAAACCAAAGCAGGTCAACCTGATTGAAATTGAGTTATGCAATCAACCATGATTTTTAAAGATTTGTGTGTGTGTGCTTTTAATTAACAATAATTATTTTTGAAAATGGGGTGCCCCATCACCAGAAAACTTTTTGGGCTTTGATTTTTGGGGGGGGGTGGAAGATTAGTACCCTAATATAACATATTTTATGATTTTCCTAAAAATGGTATTTTTTTAATGAAATAATCGGGGGGTCTTCAATACTGAATTACGTGGTTAGTAATAAGGATATGCAGGTAATAGGCCACAAAAGAAGTGTGTACAATCTTATGATTAGTTAACCATCATCAGACCGACTTTTGGGCCAAATCCTATTTTTGAAGCAAATGTGATGTTATTGCTTTAATGATAACTCAATATGGTTGCGTTCAAGAAAATTAAGTTGTACAAATTTGAAAAAAAAAACTGAATAAAACTACTGACAAGCTGCCACATACGATAATACTGCACGGAATTCTAAGTATTGAGAAAATTCAGCTTGAAACTAGCAAAGTACTTTTTATCTCTATGTAGTGGAACTCTTAATCCGATTTTTTTTATTTGTCATGTCATTTGGCAAGCCAGGCAGCATCTTTGTAGATGTGTGGTGTGTGTTAAAACTAAATCAATCCTACATATTTCCATCTAGCCTGTGCACATGAAGTGGTAATCGTGATATGGCATGTATGAGGCCCTGTTGCAGGTTCTACAATTCCCAAAGAAAAAATAAGACATCTTAATTATTATACAATTATATTGTGAACATCAGAGGTACTCGGGAGAATGATAATAGTGACTTGGTATCTTTGGAGACACTTCAAATATTAGTCTTGGCCATTTTCAGCTTCCTTGTATGAAGATGCATCTCTTTTTAATTATTTTCATTGCAAAATTATTGGTTTTTTCCCTCCAAAGCTTCACAGTTTTTCACAAAATTTTAAGTTTCTCTATCAACATGCAAATTGTTTGTAAATTAAAAGGGCAGGATGAGATCTCAGAGGATGTAGCTGTCCTAACATCTCAGTTATCATACTTATATGTTTGTTATACTAACTTCATTGAAATGTATTAAGTATGTGTGTGTGATACTAACTATCCAATAATTAATAAACATTGGTTAGTTAAAGTTGACATTTCCAATTTTGCATTAATTGGGAGTGGTAGCTCATACAAAAATTATTATTACAATTCTGTCTGAGAACAGACCGTAAAACATTTTGTAGCTGCCCTTTTAAAGAGTAGTGTTTTGTAAGTAGGGTTTTATATGCAACAGCAGTATCAGTATGTTTATGGTAACCTGACTTATACACTGTAACCCTAACTGTAAACTTAAAGCTAATTGGTGAAGTGTTGTTAGTTGTACATAATTTAATGTGGACTATACTTTACTATACATAAAATTCAAAATTGTGGTCGAATTTCAGCTTTTATGTGTTACAATTTTTAAAGAAATCTTTAATGAACAAAATGATATTTGGCCTGCTTGCATTCGGAATCATACTTCCCTTTTAAGGTGCTTTTGTGATTCCAGCACCTTCCGTTTTATTACTTGTTCAACTTTTTTTTGTTTTGCTCCGTATCCACATCATTGGTATGTCTTTTGTGGTGTGTCAGGATTTGTTCAGCTAGTGTGCTAATCCGGGGGCGGGGTCCGTGTGTATCCATGATACGACTCTCCTAACTTGGCCCGCTATTTGAGGCTGGGGCCCCCCGGTTGGGAACAGGCAGGGTTTACCACCCTACTCTTATTCGACACGGACTGTGATGTACTGTACATGTTGTGACCTCTCTGTACACTGGACCGACGGCTGAACGTCCCTCCGAATGACTGGAATGCTTTCATGATCCAATTTTGCCCCAATTCCAAGTGAACACCATGGAGGAGAGCGGTATTCTGTATTTAATCAATAGCTGTATACAGATCAAACCAGATGATAGTACCCGAATAATCCAAGCAAGTGCACGACCCCACCGGGATTCGAACCCCGGGACAGTTTGATGGTAAATTTTTGCGCCAGAGGCAGCACCCTACGCTAGGGAAGCGGGAGAGAAAAAAGGACGAACCCCTACTCTCCTCCACACTAGATACCATGAAAAAGCAATCATCACAATTTTTTAGTTATAACTGCTTTGCAGTTTTGTGTTTCTAGCAATGCTTCTTTTCCACGGTCCCATAAGGCCACTATGCGATAAAGTTCTGTCCGTAGGACAGAAAATACAAAATTGCGAATTTCTTACAAGATACGAGACCGAATTTGCATGTAAGATTTGGGTAAACAGATTACTATGTTAACGCTTCAGATGTCATAACAATCTCACCTTGTTTTCGGTAAGTCGGGGAGACGAGGCTTTGGATCATCGAACTGCCCTTAATTTAAAATGTTTAAATTCAAGTCCACTTGCCGACTCCCAATACATGTCCCAAACCAAACACAAGCACTCCAGAGACACATTAAAAAAATGCAATGCATGCTGATCATCTTGGCTTGGACGCTTAATCCTTTGAATAATGGACCCCCATGAATCATTAACTGCCCTCAGACTTAAGAAAGAGGTTCTTGTTATAACTTGTACCCCTCCTCCACATTCCTGTGGCATTACTAATTTGTGCTTGAAGAAGTGTCTTTTACTGGGTAACTGCAAAAAGACTCAGACCAAAAACAAGGACATATATTTGATATTAAAAAAAAATATGTAATCACTAAAAATGTATTTGAATTGGGAAGCTCATTATTCAGTGCATGCACAAGGGGGGGGGTCACGTTTTTGTTCCCGCCCAGTTGGTTGCCAGTCAGGAAAGATCCGTCATGAAGAATCATGTTTTAATTAAAGCCGACAGTTAGTTCAGCACTACTTTAATGTTAATTACCATCCCATTTGGAGGAAAATTATTCTTGTGCCCCCCTCAAAAGGTCCTGGTGGCAAGCGCCATACATTTATTAATTATTTCAATTGGTGCTACTAGTCGTTTGTCAAGACCGCCCTCGTACTGTTATCCACCAATTCGTTCGCGTGTTTCGAACGCTGAGCGTGAGGGCGACGGCGAGCTCTTTGCGCAAATTGGGGTATTTTCCCAGTTCACCATAATGTGTCAAAGTAGTCGTCATCGGAAGCCCACCGCGCCCATTTCATCGATGATATCGTTTTCAGATACTTGCCATATCGATTACGTCGCCCCCGTCAGCAATTACCATAATCGATTTTTGGCACGGCCTAATTAGCATACGATTCAAAGCAAAATCGACGAAGTGCTTTGACAGCTGCGAGTAGTCTTGAGTCCATACGGTATGTCAGATGCATGGCAAGAGGGCTAGTTTGTAGCCGTGCTGCAGAAATCAACGTCCCCAGTAAAGGCTAGTAAAAGTTATCCCACCTCCCCTGCACAACCACACTGAATATGAGACAGACTAGGGCATACGTCAGCATTTTAGTCAAATATTTGTAGCTGTAGTACTACAGTCAAAATTGCCACTCACCGACATGACAAGTGATTTTGAACCTTAAATTGAAATGATGCATCCTGACCCGCTCGCAACATGCCACGCAAAGGTGACTGTGGCGAACAATCCCAAATGATTCAACCATAATTTAATTCAACAGTTCACAAATTCATGCCGAGAAATTAGGGGACACGCACATCCTACTCTAGACATGAACTTACCTCGGAAACTTACCATGTCTTGACGGGCACCTATTAACTGCACAATTTAAGGCTAAACTTTCTGCCGAACCATGGCTGAACGGATGCAATGAAACTATGTGTAAAATACAATCCTTTCACTACAATGACTGTAAAATTCACATGGTATAATAAGCGAATCACATCAGTACACGTACCGTAGCTTCAAATACCCGCATGATAGTCATATTCAGTCACAGTACATGTAGTTATCGAGCTCGAATATCCTACACCATGTACACGCTGATATCCCTACAGTCTACACATACACTGACCAAAACCATGATTTTCACCGTGCCATTTTCACAGCAGCCAAATTGTTCGCCATTTTACATGTCCCCAGCTAGCTTTAGCCTGCATCATGGATCTGGCTAGTATTCGCCCTGGTATTCGCTTTGTTTTGAATTTCGTTCCCAAAACCCAATAATTGAATGGTTATGATCAGTGCCAATAAACTCGTATTCTTAGAACTATTTTAAGGAAGATGACATCACATTGACCAATCAACGATCGCTATATTTTCAGAAGAAATATCCCGAAAAAACAATGAGGTAACAAAGAAAAGGAAATATTTGCGAAAGGCTTTGATTACACTGAACTTTGGAGCGGTCCAGAGAGGGCGGACTCACAAATTGAATAACTAATCAAAGCCTTGATAAAGGCTATTGTGCTACACGTTAAAGCATAAAACAACTCAGCTACATCTCGTTCTACCAAAATATGCTGGTTGCCTGCGTGCATATGAACATACATAGACATGGCAGAGGCAAAACAATACCTTTATTCTCTGAAGTTAACATCTCTCGCTCTATATTACATTTGATTTATACGTAAGTGTACACAGGTCTGTTCACTCTTAAGTGTGCCAAAATGATGTTCCAAATGTAAAATCTTTTTTGATGTTTGTATTTATTTAACTTTTATTTTGTTGTATTTGTTTGTGCTCTTTAATTTTCATGTAAGTCAGTGGTGGCACATGTGGTGCAGTGGATCAGCGCTCGCCTCATAAGCATAAGGCCGTGGTTCGAGCCCCGCTGTCGCCAATGTGTTGGGCAGCTTTGGGCAAGGCACTTTACACAGCTGTTTGAATCTCATTTATTATAACAAAAGGGGAATAAAACAAAAAATATCAATGGGACACCATTTTTACAACTGATTTGTAGTATTTTATGCCACTAACTACATTCTGTGTGAATTTATGGATGAATTGTTCATTGCGGGCAAATATGATTTTTCATAGAAATCAGGTATACACTTCTTTCTATGGGGAAATAGGCATATAGAGGGCACATAACATACAATTATGACCTTGCCGGCTTATATGGCAAGATTCCCGCAAGGATTTTCTGATTTTTGTGGAGGTATAGCTCTTGCTGGCCCTACTTATATCAGTTGTCAAACTTGTGTCGCCATTGTTTAAAATTGCTCTAAAAAGAAAAGAACACTTCTCATGGGGTCAAACAGCTGTGTTTACCTCACTTTTGCCTCTCTCCCCAGGAGTAAAATGGGTACAGCATAGCGGGGAATGCAAAACAGACGCGCTGTGCGGAGGAGTGGCTACCCCCCCCCCACAGCAACATGTATATGAGGAGTCGGCCCAAACTCCAATGACAGAGAGATGGCACTCCGCCTGCGGCGCACCATTTGCATTTTTCTAATTTTCATGTAAAATGCCTCATAAAATACTCTGTGTATAATTTGTATGTGTAATGTTATGTAGGTGTGTAGGTAGGCATGTAGTTAGGTATGTTTGTAGGTGTGTAGGTGTGTAGGTCTGAGATTGGTGTGTAGGTAGGGAGGTAGCATGTGGTTGGTCGGTGCAGTCGGTTGGTACGTCGGTCAGTCAAATAATGTAAAATTGAACACAAACTTCAATATGGAAAAACGCAAAGCGTCAAGCGTGTCAGTGATACTGCATACTGCATCGATCCAACGTTGTTAATCAGTCTTTTATATAATTTAAGAACAAGAATATATATAGTAAGCCCATCAATCTGTGACAGAGAGAAGAATAAGACTGCAATATGATGGAACCCTGCTGAAGAACACAGACCTTGAACGCATCGGATCTTCTTTTCTATTTTCTTAATGTGATGATGGACTTAGCGTGGGGACAGTGGCCTGAAATAACCATCCGTAGACTTGGAGTTCGACGATACTGGGAATGGGCAAAGAAATGACAGGATTGTGCTTAGATGAGTGTATTTTGGGATGGCGTCACCACATGACCACAAGGTATTTGGGAAGCCATCCCAAACCACTGTTTTATAAGTTACACAGAATCTACCATGGTACGGTGGAAATGTTAAGATGTATTGAAAGATAAAGTGTCAATAAAATTAAAGACACTATCAGCTACTATCGGTGATTTATCCGAATATGTCATAATACCTGAAATTTGCAGACTATCTTAAAGGAAGAGGATAATTGTGTAAAACTCTCTTACGTTCACTTTTTCCACTGTTTTTCTAACTGAAAACTGACATAAATTGAGATAACGGTATGTTCAAAGATATGAATTGTCCTTCAGTTTTTTTTTGTTACATGTTGTAGTTAGTGACCATAGTGGGACATTAATGACTAAATATCCAATTTTGTCCTTATTACATTGCTCGTCTTTGTATTTGCAGGATATGTAGAGATATTTGTACTGACATGCTAAAAGCTATTTTTTGATTATTCTTTGATTTCGTGATTTAGCAAATCACTGATAGTGCCTTTAATTTAGTGGCCATGTTTCACATCTATGACATGTTCTGTCGAAACTTGGACAACAGTTTGGCGATGTGGTTCAATAAACATGACTCAATAGAAAACAAAAGAATTTTTCAGAGGACTATTTATTTGTGAAGGCAAAAAGAAAGCAACCAAGACATATGTTGTAATTATTTTATTATTACTTCATTATATAGGCTATTCACAATTTTTCCAAATCTAAAAACGAATGAATTGAAACGTCAAAATATTCTCCTTCATGGGATGAAATTAAAGGATACCACATAAACCTAAGGTCATAAAGTAATGCTAACTAGATATCTAATGTATAGAAAATAAATAAATCATAAACCAAATATACATATTGTTCTGCATTAAATATAACCCTTTATGTAAAATATCACTTCAACTTTTCTTTTTCAAGATTCATATAAAGCAAAGAATAATCTGACAAAATCTAGGGAAGTCAGATTAAACTGATAACTTAGGGATTACTTTTTTAATTTGAGCTTTGTATTAAGACTTTCAGTGTTCATAAACTCAATAGGGCCTAATCAGCTTTTTCCCTTGCAATCTCTAAATACACTGTTAACCATTGTAGTATTATGAAGGGTCTATAGGCCTTTTGGGATTTTGTTATTGCCAAATTTTCTAAATGTGTTGTTTGGTTTATTTGTTTATGGGCTTATTTCAGAATACTAGAATAGGAACATTATACATTTGTGATAAATAAAATAAAAAAATATTGCATTAATGTAAGTGCCATTCTACTCAGCGTAGTAGTTTTTCAATTACAAAGTATTAAAATTAGTGAGTAATCACACCTCATAAGTGTTCACGAACTAATCATACCTATTCATTGGCCTATTCCAAATGCTATTTCCATAGGGGAAATAGTTTAGACTGTTCCCTGCAACCTCATCCCCAGAGTCATGGTTAAGTGTAATTATACTTCAACATGGCTATATCAGGAGGAGAAGGCTGGGGGAGCACACTTATTTTTCCCTTCGGATTGGCTATCAGAGTCTCTACCTCACCCTTCAGGTTTAAAGTGATAGGCCTGCAGGCATATAGTATGTCGATATCAACAGTTTGGAGTAAAGGTATGGATCCCAATCCCATAGGGAGACCTATATATGGATGTAACTGGAAATTTTTGAGTGATGTAAATTTTGTTGGTAATGTCGGCAAAACCAGTTAGCGCTTTTCTCAGAGGATACAAGTCACGCCTACTAATAATACAAGCGAGGGATTGAACTTGATGGCATTACTGTAATTTGTTACTGTGGTCTTCATATTTTAGCTATAATTGACAGTTTGACACAAATTGCAACATCAAAAAGGCTACAATGTGACCAAGGAATGTTCGAATTTCAGATTCCCACCCATATGGAAGATTTATAGTGGGCCCCTGAAAGAGTGACAGAGATTGAGGAAGCGAGAGAGAGGGAGGAAGCAGGAGAGAGAGAGTGGAATGGATGGAAGCAAGAGGAGAGAGGGAGAGAGAGGGAGAGGGGGAGGGAGCGAGGAAGGGAGAAAAAGGAGGAAGATAGAAAAGGAGGAGGGGGGAGAAAAAGGAGGGAGAGTTGGGGATGTAATTTCACTCTAATTTTTTTATTATGTTTGCATTCCCCGTTTTACATCTCCAAATTAGATCAAGATCTTGTGTAGTATTTCCAACTTTCTATCTCTCTGTATATTTTTTTTATTAAAAAAAATTGATCTGTATTTTTCTGGAATTGTAACTGTAGTGGAATGTGAGGTAATCGCCAAAACAACCATACACATTTGTAAGTTGTGCCTTTATGGGAGCATAACTAATTGCATCACCAACAAAATAGAAATGCAATTTCAACTTCCTCGAAGCATTTCCTTCCTGCGAGACTCGAAGACAACTTTCAAGAAATTTGCCACAGGTTTTTGTGAGCCAAAATTTGGGTGACATTCTCTCGCCAATATGCCGAGAACCTCGCAGCAAAATTACTTTACTCCAACCTAATTTAAATGAGCATAATCTTGAAAGTGTTGGGATGCTAGAAAAATATTTGAATTGACAAGACATGGCTTTCTTCTGAGATTTATTTCACTTGGTTTGCAGGCTGATCAATACATTTGCTGAGTCGAGCAGAAGGTTCCTAATGGGTGATGATTGATAGAGTTTTTGAAAAAAGTGCAAATTTTTCTGTCTTGGTTGATTTGGAGTGCTTTCAGTAGGACACAGCCTTTATCAACCCAGATTTTATTTGTCTTTTTGAAGAGGGTTTTAGCTGTAGGATGTTGAATTTAAAATATATAGGAAAACCAGAGTGTGTATTGAATCCATCCCACAATGCACCAGTTTTGGGAAATTTCATGTCAGTAATGTCATGTGATCTCACAAAAATCCTATTCTTAACACACAAAAACCCTGATTTTTACACTCATTTTAGCCCACCAAGTGCTCGTAGTTAAGGAATTTGAAATGTCCTGTGGTTCTTAAACTTCTTGAACATTTTTTCACTGTGGTGGAGTGAGCCTTCGTGGGAACACGCTTTTCAATACGAGAAGAATTGTGCCGCTTGGATGATGTTACAATGAGGGATGGCATTATTCCGTATTAATGTGAAGATAGTACTTCACTCTCAGTAGACAAAATACTTTGATCTCAAGTCAACGGTGATATTGTGACATGTCTTTGTATTTCACTAGCATTTAAAATGTGTCACCTTAATTCGCATACATTTAACGCTGTTTTTCTTAGGCGAGTGTGTGGGTTTCAGAGCTCTTAACCTTAAAACCTGAGACATTATTGTCAACTCAAGACTGAACAAAGTACAAATTAATTAAAAATACTTACATTGAAAGTCCTCAGTATTATAATTCAGGGTTTTTATGAAGCTCTACACAGGTGTGCTGTGGCCTTGATATTTTTATGTTTTATATTTAATGTTTTCTATTTAGCAACTGTAATGCTACCACTGCAATTAACAATTTATGAGTATGTAATTGGGCTAATGTAATTTTATGCAACCCAATTCAGTTTTGGAATTGTCCCTTTTCTTTCAAGACAGATGCATTGTTAAATAGTAGTGTAATTAGTAGATCATTCTTAACATGGACTCCCCCATTTCACACAAT
This sequence comes from Ophioderma brevispina, assembly GCA_023653785.1. Classification (NCBI taxonomy): domain Eukaryota; kingdom Metazoa; phylum Echinodermata; class Ophiuroidea; order Amphilepidida; family Ophiodermatidae; genus Ophioderma; species Ophioderma brevispina. The sequence goes on from JAMKCH010040341.1 coordinate 25,908, forward strand.
CGACTCGGTCCAAATTTCTTCTAACAAATTCCAGTGTAAGTTTGAACCGAGTATAGACTGCAACATGATAAACTTTGTGAAATCTCAGTGAAAGAATGAAATAAGCATGAGCATTTGAATCCAGATGACAGAGAAAATACAAGACAGATCAGATGGCTGGTGATTCATCTTTGCATTCTGTCATTTTTGTCACTAGGATGGGATGTCTGTAGACTTGCTGCAATTTTCTACTAAAAAGAGAGTTTCAATAATTATGATGAAGGTAAAACCCAATTTCAGTGACAGGTTGTGTGAAAAACTACACTCATTGACAAATTTTGTAAATTGAAATCAAAGGCCTGCAGAGAAATTCCTGTTAAATCTTCATGAATTTCAAATGGAATATCCCATTGGTAACTACATTTTAAATACACACTCCCTCTGTGGAAGATTTAGGTTAAGTCTTCTACAGTGGGAGTATGGGTTTCAACTGGAATAGCCCATTGGTAACTACATATGGAATATACCCCTCTAGCTGTTGAAGGTTCTGATAAAGTACAGGTTTCAAACAGTTGTAACAGTACAGCCCATTTGATATTTTTTTTTAATTGCACACTCCCCTGTAAAAGGTTATATCAAAATCTTCAAAAGGAGTAGTGCTGACTAAGAATGGAATAGTCCATGAAATTAAGGATATCATCAGAGATATTCAAAACTTAATGGCAAGAAGAAACAAGAATGAGTTGGATAAGCACACCAAGAGGATTCTGACCTCTTCTCGCAAGAAAAGAAAATAATTTCTACTTTGCAGCCTTTCCTCGGGACTTATCACCAACGTGCATGTGTAACTAAAATAGACAAAGCACTATTAATTTCATAAATGAAATTTGAACTTGACGTCACATTGATTGCATCCACACCTAGTCAACTGTCGTGCCCGTCCAATGACCCATCTCAACAAGTCCTGAAGCACCGATCTGGATCTGTCAGGGATGACTGTGGCACAATCTCGATGACAGCAGAATAAATATCTATTCACACACTTATTCAGTAGAGCGGGTTACTGACCCTCTCTCACTGTCAAAAATTAGGAATCTATAGACTGTTTACAGTAATACTGTTTGTAGTACCCGTAGAATTCCCAAGATGAACTCTTTGCAAATTGTTAAAAAATTAAAAAAACTTTGATGTTTATGACCATGTTTGGAATCAGCAAGAAAATTACATTTATGTGAATGCTAACATGCCTAATCTTGAGTCAGCTTATAGCATTCAAGTGAATGCTAACAATGCCTAATCTTGGGTCTAATCTTGGGTCAGTAGCATTCAAATGAATGCTAATATGCCTAATTTTGGGTTAGAAGCGTTTTAGTGAATGCTAATATGCCTAATCTCGGGTCAGTAGCATTCAAGTGAATGCTAGCATGCCTAATCTTGGGTCAGTAGCATTCAAGTGAATGTTAACATGCCTAATCTTGGGTTACTAGCATTTTAGTGAATGCTAATATGCCTAATCTTGGGTTAGAAGCATTTTAGTGAATGCTAATATGCCTAATCTTGGGTCAGTAGCATTCAAGTGAATGCTAACATGCCTAATCTTGGGTCAGTAGCATTCAAGTGAATGTTAACATGCCTAATCTTGGGTCAGTAGCATTCAAGTGACTGCTAATATGCTTAATCTTGGGTCAGTAGTATTCAAGTGACTGCTAATATACCTAATATTGGGTCAGTAGCATTCAAGTGAATGTTAATATACCTAATATTGGGTCAGTAGCATTCAAGTGAATGCTAGCATGCCTAATATTGGTCAGTGGCATTCAAGTGAATGCTAACATGCCAAATTTTGGGTCAGTAGCATTCAAGTGAATGCTAGCATGCCTAGTATTGGATCAGTAATGTTCTTCAAGTGAATACTAACATGCCTAATCTTGGGTCAGTAGCATTCAAATGGATGCTAACATGCCTAATCTTTGGTCAGTAGCATTCAAGTGCACAAGTGAATACTAATATGCCTAATCTTGGGTTAGTAGCATTTTAGTGAATATTAATATTCCTAATCTTGGGTTAGTAGCATTTTCAAGTGAATGCTAATATGCCTAATCTTGGGTTAGTAGCATTTTAGTGAATGCTAACATGCCTAATCTTGGGTCAGTAGCATTCAAGTGAAGTGAATGTTAATATGCCTAATCTTGGGTTAGTAGCATTCAAGTGAATGCTAATATGCCCAAGCTTGGGTTAGTAGCATTTTAGTGAATATTAATATTCCTAATCTTGGGTTAGTAGCATTTTAGTGAATGCTAATATGCCTAATCTTGGGTTAGTAACATTTTAGTGAATACTAACATGCCTAATCTTGGGTCAGTAGCATTCAAGTGAAGTGAATGTTAATATGCCTAATCTTGGGTTAGTAGCATTCAAGTGAATGCTAATATGCCCAAGCTTTGGTTAGTAGCATTTTAGTGAATGCTAATATGCCTAATCATGGGTCAGTAGCATTTAAGTGAATGCTAACATGCCTAATCTTGGGTTAGAAGCATTTTAGTGAATGCTAATATGCCTAATCTTGGGTCAGTAGCATTTAAGTGAATGCTAACAATGCCTAATCTTGGGTTAGAAGCATTTTAGTGAATGCTAATATGCCTAATCTTTGGTCAGTAGCATTCGAGTGAATGCTGACATGCCTAATCTTGGTCAGTAGCATTCGAGTGAATGTTAACATATGCCTAATCTTGGTCAGTAGCATTCAAGTGAAGTGAATGTTAATATGCCTAATATTGGGTCAGTAGCATTCAAGTGAATGCTAATATGCCTAATCTTGGATCAGTAGCATTTTAGTGAATGCTAATATGCCTAATCTTGGGTCAGTATCATTCAAGTGAATGCTAGCATTCAAGTGACTGCTAACATGCCTAATCTTTGGTCAGTAGCATCCGAGTGACTGCTAACATGCCTAATCTTTGGTCAGTAGCATCCGAGTGAATGCTAACATGCCTATTCCTGGATAAGTAGCATTCAAGTAAATGCTGGCATGCCTAATCTTGGGTCAGTAGCATTCAAGTGAATACTAACATACCTAATAATTGGGTCAGTAGTTCTGTTGATATCCTGTGAAAAAATCTAGTTATCTCAGAGAAACCATAATGGATGTTAAAGGGGTGTTCCTTGATTCATACTAGCCTCCTCCCACAACTTTCCTCAAACAAGTTGAGATATTAATACAATATAAATCATTAGCCTGAGTATAGTATGTGTCCCTAATCTTACCTGAAGATTTGATCTACTCAGCCAAAAATTAAGGCTTTGTAACTGCTGTCCTAAATCAGAAATTACAGCATCTGTTGGCCACCATTTTTTAGTCAAATGAAATTATATTGAAAGGGGACAACCTGATTTGAGTAAAGTTTTCATCTTGGGCCTTCACCCAAAATGCAAAACCTCATTTGTAAAGTTTTTCGCTGATATTTCAACCTGTTTTGATGTGAGAGCTAAAAACATGATTTTGTAATCCCCATAGAATACTTTGTAAAATTAATATTGGTCGACCAAAATGGGGCACATTTTCGCTCGTTACATCCAAACCAAACATCCTTTAGCCTTAAGATTTCACAGGTTAAATGGGAAAATATCTTTCTTCAGGCTATTAGTGATCGGACCATGGCCCTTTGAGTCAAATAAAGTTTAGGCTTTTAAAACTGTCCAATTATTTGCCATAAGATTATTAATGTTCTTTGGAAGTGACACATTTCTGTATTGAAATTATGAAAGGAAATTTGATATATCCGAACCTTAGCATATTTCATACTTTTCAAATTCCTGACTACCTAAAAATGTATTTCTATATATGGTGGCCTTTATGATTTCTGTCATATTCCATAAATCAACACATTTTATAGCTTTTCCCTTACAATATCAAGATCCAATAAATTATTTTCTTGCTGCTGTCATAATTACCACTGACCTGTGAAAAGATCAGTCAGAGAGAAGTAAGTAGGGCTCAACATGTGCGTATTTATTTTGGTTGCCATAGTAACCAAAACCAAGATCTGTAAAAGGTCCTAAATATAACCAATTAATATGTGTGAGAAAAGATTACAAGTGTGATGGCTGCTTTAAATGGGAATAGAGTTTAACAAGTGACACACGAGGACTTGGACTGAGTCCAGGTGTTTCATGGCTTGGCTTGGACTAGGATTCTTGGATCAGACAATTCAAGGTGGACTTGACTTCAACTTGTAGCTACTTGTGCAAGTACAAACAAGCATTGTCTTATACTTTGATTACCACCAAATAGGCGGGCCTCATAACAGTGCGAACTGATATGGAATAATGTAGCGCAGGCCAACGCAAAGACGCAGTGTGTATATTATGCATGGCGCGCGCGATTCTGTGTAAACACTCGAGTACATTTGGTTTACTTGTACGTGCGGAACGATAACAACTGAATAATTCCCGCCTATTTGGTGGTAATCAAAGTATTGTCACGGACCGCCCAAGCCGATGGTAGATTGACGCCCATCTATCATCTAATTCCTCACCGAGATATTCCAGCGACTTATTTCTTGGTCCTGCCGAGACCGGGATTCGAACCCGGGACCCCTCGGTTTCAAGTCGAGCGCGCAGTGAATAGAGCTAAAGAGGAATTCCCCCGTTAGGTCTATTGACACTAACATACTTATACCTCGTGACAGTATAGTAGATGTGTTCCAGCCAGGAGGGGGCACTTAGAAGAAAAAGTTTATACACAAGTACTGCTGATATGAGTCACATTTTCATCAGACAAATCCATCGCAGGAATCTTGCCATATAGGCCTACAAAGGTAATGATTTGTATGTTATAGCACCCTCTATATGCCCATTCTCCATAGAAAGACGTGGAAAACTAGATTTTTAAGAAAAATCATATTTGCCCGTAATGAAATTTCCTAAAAAATTACACAAAATGTAGTTAGTGGACTAAATATTTCAAATCAGTTGTCAAAAGTGTGTCGCTGGCGATAATTTTTGTTTTATTCTGATTTTATCATAATAAATGAGACTTTCAAACAGCTGTGTTCAAGAGCACCACCAAATGATAAATTTACAAGATGGAATTTTACCCATAGTGTAATATTTGTTTACATGGAAGCCATCAAAGATAAGTTCCTTGCATCTAATGCTACTTGTTTAAATTTGGAAATGATTCAGAATTGGTGAAAGAAAAATAGAATGTGTTAATGGCACAAGTATACACTCTGAACACACATGCCATGTTGAGATTTGATTGAAAGTATCCGTTGATGGTACTTTTCAAATCAGATCCTTGTTAACCCTTTCCTGCCGGCAACATCACTCGGAGATCAACATTTTTCAACAACAAAAATTAGTAATATGCATTTTCTTGATCATTACTGGTAATCAGAAATAAAAATGACTAATTTGAGTCCAAACAAGCCTAGTCTTAGGTCAGTGGCTTCTGAGATGGCTTCCCATATCAAAGTTAGTGACTTTATGTGATATGACCTATATAGAATCTACCAGTGTAGAAAGGGTTAAGATTTGACATCCTCATTTCATGGATGTGGACTCGATATCTATTTTGCCATAGGGTAGAAAGATGTCTGATTCAATTGAAAAATAAATGCTACTTTGGTCTTACCCATCAATTGCTAGTAAATTTGGAACTGCAATAAGCTGACAATCATTCAATGTTTTTCTCTTCTAAATTTGGAAATATTCAGAATTGGTGAAAGAAAAATAGATGTGTTTAATGGCACAATATACACTCTGAACACACATGCCCTGTTGAATTTGATTGAGAGTATCCGTTGATTGTACTTTTCAAATCAGATCCTTGTTAACCCTTCCTGCCGCAACAACTCGGAGATCAACATTTTTCCACAACAACACTTAGTATATGCATTTTCTTGGATCATAAGGTAAATCGGCATAAAAATGCACTCATTGAGTCCAAACTGTGTCCAGTCCTTAGGGCAGTGGCGTCCTGAGATTGCTTCCCATATCCAGTTAGTGACTTATGTGAATCACCTATATAAAATCTACCAGTGTATAAAGGGTTAAGATTTGTGACCTCCTCATTTCTATGGATGTGAATATATATCTATTTTTGCCATAGGGTAGAATAGGATTTCTGATTTTCAATTGAAAAAACCTGCATAACTTTGTTGGTTCTTAACCATCAATTGAAGTGTAAATCTGTGGAAAATGCAATAAGGACTGCATCATCAGAAATGTGTTCTCTTTCGAAGTGCTATCAAAATAAGGATAATGAATCTGTTTTGTAAAACTTCACTGTCTGAAAAAAACTATTCTCCTTCCCATTCCGATGAGATGATAAACTTTTTTGTGCTTCACTTCATTAAGCTAAAGGCTTAAACAGTGGTGGTGCCAGAGGGGATTAAGGGGCCCAATTGTTCCCCTAATTTTTTTCTTTCTTCAGTTTGAATACCCCCCCACAGGCCAGAAGAAAATGACCAAGTTTGGCAAAATAAGACAATTTGGGGCCAAAAAATTTTAAATGAAAATCTGACACAAATATCAAGCAATTTCGGGCCAAGATTGGTTTTAAAAAAGGTTAAAAATCTTGAAAGGTTTGGATGCTCCCCCATTTTACTTATCTCTCCCCCAAAAAAATTTCCCACTTTGCCCTCTGTTTTCACCCAGAAAAAGAAGTCTGGTTCTTTGCCGCACTGGCCAAGACTTAAAATGTTGAGTTATTACAGATTCATTAACATTCTAGTTCAATATTCGAGGCAAACTAGATTTACATATTTGAAATCTCCACAATGTACCATCACAGCTCAGTTCATATGATAGTTCTCTTCATAATCCCAATTAAATTCCAAAACTCCCCGGGCATGAGAAAATTAAAAAAAATGACTCAAATAATCAGGCATCATTTCAAATTCCATCATTATATTGGATTTGTTATTAAACTAAGTTGTACAAAAAATAGCATATCAAGTCAGGTTAATAGGTTCATGACAGTCTAAGCAGATGTAATTTATACAAGGGCTTGGATTGGGAATATTTTACACTATAATTCATCACCACTTCACTTAGGAATGCATTATAGTTATGTGAAGGTAAATGTGGGGCAAATAATCAGCTAGCAATAGGAATAATTTGATCATTGGTATTTATGATGGATGGTATGATGGCATTTGGTGCATGGTGGCCTATCGGTCATTGATCTAAAAAGATGTGCTCTTGCATTCATCTTTGTTTGATTAGCTCATTTCATGACTTTGTAACATCGCGGATGAATTTTAATGCAGCTCATGATGACAGTAATTATCTTCATAAGTCATGTGATTTTACATATAGAAATACTCAGCTGCAAAGAATCAACTTATGTTCTTATAACTGTGGCGATATCACTTTATCTGTTCTTGAGATAATTTCTGAAGGTAACTGTTCTTTAGGTTATCTTTCCTGCACCAGGTCAGGGATAAGGGTTGCTTTTTTAACTCTCGTAGTAGTTTTTGTCAAAGACACCTCAAAATTCTGTCCACCGATGGTGACAGGATTGCTGAAGGTGTGCACGTGTTGAGGGCGAAGGATGAAGCCCAAAGCCGAGCGGAGGAAGGTGTCTTTGTGCAAATAGACATACTTCTGTGCAAGCATTATGTGTCAATCAAAGTATTCTGTGGTCATTATAAGGGGAGACCTACTAAATAATTGCTTGTGCCAACATCTGTCAACCGAACCTTTTTTTACCCGCAATAGGAAGGTTGACAGTAACATAAAACAATGCCACCAAGCTCCGCCAGATGGTAGTATAACATTTGTTTGACTGCAGTGCATACACATGATGCCCTTACTATGTTTTTTTTTTTTTTTTTTTTTTCAGTTCCCAGGAAAGTTACGGAAGATTTATCACAGAAAATTAAAGGTGCAACAAGAGATTTCACATATTTCACATGTACAGCTTTCCATCAAAAATACCCCCACCTGAAAGGACTAAGCTGAGAAATATTTCTTTGGTACAAAAAATGTGAAATTTCTGTTTTTGTATAGGAGCAAATACTAAATTCAGCCTATGTTTTATATTGAAATATGAGGATATAAAAAGCACCTTTTGTTTTCACTTTCAAGGCATTTCTGTAGCCAAATACAAGGTAAAAATTGTATTGGGGGTCTAATCTATATGAAATAACTACAAATGACACAATATATGGACAACTCAAAATCTCTTGTTGCACCTTTAAGAAAAATAAAACACAAAATATTTGTGGAAAGGTGATGCATTAGAGTTCCCAATATGAGGATACTATAGCACATAGGCCTTATGGAAGAACAAAATGACATCTTGTATTGTCCACTGAATAAGTTACCCAGTTTAAAGAAGAAATAAAACAAACAAACAAACACCTTGTACAGGCAGGGCTGCTGAGACAAATTTAGGGCTTGGGGCAAACCCAGTGGAGTTATATGCCCCTTTTACATACGGACCTGGAAGACCAGGTTTATTCAATATTTCAAGGGAGGTACACTTGAAAACCAAACCAAAAGAGCAGAGCCCATAATTACAAATTCACACATAGCATGCAAAAATTTGGGATTTTGCGGCCAAATTTGTCATAAGAAAGATACTTTACGGGTGGGTTATTTGCAACCCCCTGGTTTTGAAAACAATCACCCATTGGGTAATGCAAAATGAGCCATGCACACAATTTAACTAATGCCCATTCTTTGGCACTTGAAATAATGAAAAGATTCAAATTAAGTGTATAGAATTGGTCATGAAACCCCCCTTTCAACTTATTTATATGCTCTGTACCCCTACAATGGGCCATGCTATGTACTTATGATGTAGAAGGGAGATATCCCAAAAAAAAAAGTTCATGACCCTGTTTAGAGTGAAATCTCCTCTTTCTGTGAAAGCACAAATCGCTTCAAAAAGCAAAGAGGCATCTTGAATCCATCATTGTATGTTAATTAAGGTAAATTCCTTCACACATCAACTTTTAAGAGTTTATGCTCCAAATGTAATGATGTTAGATGACTACCGCCCCTGTGTTCGTTCTATCACAAACTAAACCAATTGTGAATTTTTAAAGAAAATGGGGGAAGGGCATAACATAAACCTGGATCATTTTGACCAAATTGTTAAATCAAAAGCAAATGGAAGACTATAGTCCAATGACAGAATAGGCGACCAATAAGTTTGTCATCAGCGCGCGCGGACTGTGATTGGTTTAAATGTGTAGTATGGGGCAAATGAGTTATTTCGAACAAAATTTTATTTAAAATGTCACACTGGCCCACATTTGAGTCGGGTTTTTGACTAACGGACGCAATAATTTCCATGAAGTAAACTTTCTGTTTTTAAAAAATCAGCTTTAAATGTTCACAGATTATTGTTCACGGGCCGACATTTGTTGTGCACTGTCAAATTACGTCAGACGCGCATTGGTCGCCTTATTCTGTCCCTGTCCTAAAGTGGAATGTCAAATCATCGGCTAATACTCTCTAAATGTAATGATTGAAAATTTCACTCCCCAAAAGAGTGTGTTTACGAGACGTACTCAAGGTCAGAAAAGTAACCTCCCGTGGTTCATACAACAAAATTCACAATGACTATTTGTCAGAATATTGACTTGACAAGATGTAAATTTTCAAATGATTAATACATAAATTAAATCACACAATATACACATGACATGTACAAATTATTATCTATATTTCTTACCCATTTAAAAATCAATTAAAACACACAACATCTCATATATTTCAAGTTTACAGTTCCTCGTTGGGTGCGCACCAGTCTCTGTAGATCCGTCCACGTATAAATCTTGGTGACACAATTCTGCTGTGTACAGTTCAACTAGTTTTCGCGTCTATCGCAAAGTCCCCTTTTCGCTATACTGGCCGATTAATTTGTAAACTCGTAGAGACTTGGAGAACCTGGAAGTATAACTAACTATAACTCACGCTGCTTGAATGGTATAACTTCTTTGTCCAACAGTTACTCAGTGCATTCAAGTGAATGTCACTGGTACAGAGAAAATGTCCTGTCTGGAATTTTAATGTTAACCTTTTTTTCCAAGGACCCAATTTTAAGCATCTCTGACAATTCTGACAACTTTCCAGAATTGTATTAAATAACATAACATTTTATATAATCAATTGTTATGCAAAGTTCTCCACCTTCCTGTTTGAGAGGGTCACACTCACTGAAATCTCTTGACACTGGAAAGAGAAATACTTGCAACAGAATTTGTACCACAGCAAATTTCCCATGATGCAACACAAAACAAGCAAAGAAAGTCCGAAATTCACATCTTCTCAGTTCCGCGAAACATGGTTTTTTAAGGAGTCCGCTACTGCCACTCCGGCACTGAATATGTTTGCCCATACATTACACAAAGTTTTTTGTTCACCAACAGGTGTGCAATCTTCTTCCTATAGGTAACAAAGAACTTCTATGCAGTTCTCAGAATGGCGAAGGTAAGACACTGGTTCCTCTTGTTCTCAGATTGTCGACATATTCTGACATGTTTCGTACTCAGGATGTCTACACACACTAGTCCATTTAGAACTAGGTCAATCAGATAAGTCATGCTTATTTGCACACCACGTTTGCCAGTTTCATATTTTCCGTTCTCCTCACTCATAATTTATATGATTTAATTTAACATGATTTACTTTAATATAATACAGAAAAATAAATAAAATTCAGAAGTCTGTCATCAAGTAACGCTTGTAACCATTTCTAAAATGAGAGGTTTGTATTTAAAAAGAGCAAATTTCCACTCAAAAAAAGATAAAATAACTCAAAAAGTGGATTTCCACTCATTTCAGAGTTACATTAAGACACTACTTATGAGGAGTGTAAACAAGACAACACTAAAATGGGTGGAAATCCCACTCTTTTGGCGTGATTTTCACTTTTTTTTTTAATGAAATTTGCTCTTTTTTAAGTACAAACCACCCATTTTGGAGTGAGTTACAAGAGTTTCACTCTTTTGTAGAGAGTATACACTCCCAACAGTTACATAATCGTTTCTTAGAGAAGAAGCATAGATTTTGACAAAACTGGTTGATTGTTTCAATGCGTTTAAGAGTTGTTAGTTTAAATAATTTTAACAGTTTTGAAAACTGCAAACTTCTCCATAAAATTGAGTATCAGGGCTTTGTGGTAAGATTTTGTGTTAGCAAACAAACATCTTGAAACTTGTGGGTCACTTAATACATCAGGTCAATCACTCTGTATGTCCTACAGTCTTTGGTGTTGTTGACTATGGTCAAGTTCTTATCCACAGCCTTGAGTAACTGTGACCCGATACTGTTTGTTAGATCCCAAGTATGGATGCGGTGGGATGTGGTTGTGATTAAATCACTCCTCCTTTTGTAAACCACAGATACTGGTCCTAACTGCCATATAGCCATGTCCTTTCCACTAATATGCACTCTCATGTCAATTATTGCAACATCCTGTACATCGATGCAAATCATGCAAGCTCAAAGTATTGAAAGGGGGAATTCATACTTCTGATTCCTGAAAAATATGGCACTAAATTTTTAGATAACAACAACAACAAACAAACATCAAAGAAACAAAAACCTCCCCCTCTAAAAAATTTCAAACATTTGACAAAGAACAACAGTGGGAATTATACTGATCCTATCCATTGTAAGTCTTTCTGCGTGGTGTAAGTAAACAATTTTAAGTAAGTCCACTTCTGGTAATTTCCAGTTTTTTGCCGTAAAAATAAAAAAAATAAAAAAACGGGTGTGTAAAAAAAATGCAGATGCAGTCGTGAGTATTTCAATGCAGGCAAAAGGACACTTTAAAAAATGCTTATTTTTTGTCTATTCCAAACACATTGGACTTCCCGCAAATTGTCCGTAATTGACTTCACTCAAAAATTTTAGTTAATAGGGGTTCATAATGTTTTAGATCTACTACCATCTTATTATCTTTAAGGTTTTTTTATTCACAAAATTATTGATGTTGTGTTTTCTGGAATGGAAAACAAGGGAAGGGGAAGTTTATAATCACATAAAGATATGTTGGGGATCATATCACAAAATAGGCAAGAGAGCAATATTTTTTATGGACATTTTGGCCTTTCATTGAGCACACATTCATTATAATGCATTTAAGGATAATGCTCCATTAGATTTTGGCTGAGGTTCTTTATATTTTGTTTTGAAGCCCCAACAGATAAAGTTATCCTTATTTTTGATATAATTTCCCCTCCCCCTCCCCCTCCCCCTCCCCCTAAAAAAACACTTTGTTGTGATTGCCAGCTGTAGTTTTCAGATGGGCACTCAAGGTTAAGCATTAAAGGTACAAACTATCGCTCCCAAAGTCAAATAAAGTTGGAAGGCAGCTTTCTATTATTACTTGTATGTATCCAATGAGTATAAGAAGTATATTACAAGCCCATGCATTTATGTAAGTGGAGGAGGGGGGGGGGGGGCGGCCGTGTTGATAAAGATCTGAAATAAAGCATGATGGTCCTTCAGTAGAGAATTCTATAGCATTTCTGAATTAGTTCTGTTTGTTCATTGCACCAACTACACCACCACAGATTAAAATATTTGCATGAATAGTAAACCTGTGCTTCATCAAGAAGAGAACGGTTTATTTTTTTGCTTCTCAATTACCATGTGGGAGCATGATTTACAGTAGTGTTTTGAATAATTTGAGTTGCATCATTTATCTTCCCATCCTCTCGTGTAAATTACAGCCGGCTGAAATGCCCTAATATGGTCTGATGCACACACAATTGTGCGGGCAGGATTTATGATCTCGCAGACCGAGGACATTTCATGGGTGAAAATCAGAGTGTGAAAGGTTTTGCAAAGTATGACATATTTAAGCTATAATATGTGATTGTGTTTGTAGTTGTTTTGTGGAGTCCAAGTAATCAACATTTTTCTTTTCAAATGTGAAAGCATCCTCCAGTAAATCCTTGGCATTTTTATTTAGCAAATTGTCAAATATATTAATATCAGAAAGTAATATTTACAAAAATAATGGTGGTGTCTGATCGTCCTTGGAACCCCCAGACTTACCCGGAAGTAGTATCAATTGTGATTAGTAGGTGAAAGGCCTTTATATATTTTTTCTCATTGTTGTCCTGAAATTTCAGCCTTCAAATCAATTTCTTATAAAGAGGCAAAAAACTGCTGTTTAAATAGTTCCCATCAATAGTGAATAAGGCGTGTGATCTGTGTTATCTTTTTCAATTCAAAGCCACAAGTTTGTTTTCCCATGAATACTTGGTGGTTAGTGTTATGCAAGTTCCCGCTCTCAGATGAAATAGATAGCAATGATAAATAAAATCAGAATGAGCACGTGGGGGGGGGGTGGAGTTTAAGTACAAAATCACCCATTGTGGGAAATGAAATTGTTCACTATTAGGAATATGCCATTAGATGCCATAGGTGACTCATTTTGTTTTTTTTAAATAAAGATTCACCCCACTTAGATGAGACCAAAAAACTTGCTCATTGATGAGTAAAGAATAAATAAATTAAAAACAAATCTTAAATCCCCCACCCAATTCTAAAAAAAGATATAAAATTAAAAAAAAAAAAAAAAAACTTTTTCCCCATTGAAGCAAAAACCCTTCTCTGCCCTTGATATCCAATGGTGCATCCCTTATTCATTCACAGAGTGGGTTGAGATGTAGGTAAACAATAACATCATGTTCAATAAATCCAATTTACAGAAAAAATTAGCTTGCTTTTCTCTCAAGATCCCTTCTAATTATGCCAGAAAAAATGTATTTTGTTTGGTTGTATTCCCTCAAGACTGTCTGTTTGTTCATAATATTGCTGCAGATCAGCTTCTAACCTGCATTCAGAGATTTTTTATTTTTGCTGCATTTGCAAGATGCATAATAAACACGAAATGAAATTCCGTGTTCATCGTTTATTTTCATGCTGTCAATTTTGTTTATTTCTATATTCTACATATAGCGTTACACCATGGCTTAGTGTTGTATTATTAATTTTCTGTTTAGATGTGTTGACTGATTTCATAAACATTGACAGTATACAAGGGAGTTGTTTATCTGTAATCTGCACTGTTCATCATCTTTCATCACATCCTCTGTTACTGTAAAGTACATATTTTTGTGCATGATATTTTGGGTCCCCGCCGATTGAGTTCGGAACGGGGACTATGAAATGAGCAGCGTCCAGATCGTTCGTCCGTCCATTCGTCTGTCCGTCCGTGATAAAAATGTTAAACCAATGTGTACCACGATTTATCTGGAGTTCCTTTAAGGGCGCATGATGGCAACTGGTGGAAAGAAGAGGTTGATGAGTTCTTGAGCTGATTAGATTTTGGGCGTTGAAAGATCAATTAAGTATCTAATTATTAATTATGAAAAATTTTCCTGCAAGGCCTTGGTACAAGTTTTCTGGAGCGTCTGTAAGGTTTTCTATGATGTACTTGGGTGGAAGGAAGCGGGGCTGAAGAGTTCTCACATGATTACGGTTGGGGTGTATTTCGGGCAAATTGAGTAGCAAATTGGCTAATTAATATGGCAAAAAATCAGCATAATTGCTAATTTTTTCAAACTGGTACATGGATACTCAAAATTCCTGAGTGCAGAAAGAATATCATGGGGTACATCTTTTTGGCAATATGAAAGTATGTGATATCTGCGGCGGTAGGTATGAAAATGAAGCTAATTAAATATGAATAAATTGCGTATCCACGAATCACGGTACGTAAGATATGCAAAATTCTTTCGCTAAAGAGGACACTTTGCCATAGGGGATTTGAATCTGAAAGTATGTATAAATGCGGTTTTTTGTAGGTCGGCAAAGAGCTAATTTAAATAGCTAATGGCTGTATTCTGAAAAACGGACGTCGGAATATGCAAAATGCCTTCGCTACAGAGACACTATGCCATCGGGAGGGGTGGGGATGGTGAGGAGGTGTGGGAAGCTGACTGGGGAGGTGGTGGGGTGTTGCAGGGGGGTTGGGAAGGGGGTTGGGGTGCTGGGGTTGGGAGGTGCATTGAATGTGTTGGGAGGGGGGTTGAGGGCGTGTTGGGGAGGGGGTATGGTATGGTTGGTGGAGGGTGGTGGTTGGGATGGGATGGTAGGGGTTGTTGGGGTTGTTGTTGCGGGGTGGAGTGTTGGGGGAGGGGAGTTGGAGGCTGTTGAGGAAGGAGAGAGCGGTTACAGGCTTGGGTGGGTGGTGGGGTGGGGGTTTGGCAGGTATTGGGGTTGTTGAGTGGTGTGAAGGAGGGGTGGGGTGTTGCAGGAGTTGGGGAGATGTGGGCTGTTGGGGAGGGGGTGGTGTTGCGGGGTGTTGGGGAGGGGGGTGGGGTGGGTTTTGCGGCCGTGTTGGGGAGGGGTGGGGTTTTGCGTGGGTATTGGGGAGGGGTGGGGTGTTTGTGTTGCATTTATCTCATGTTAGAGATCGCAACATTTCGGCATGGTGGACATATTTTACGCATCGGCGTAAAATAAGAGTTCCGCCGTGTTGTGATAGGTAAGAAAGAACCCCCATATGACCTCATTTTTTGCTCCTTTTTAGAATTGCATTACATTTCCCTTATATTGTACCAAACACTGTTCATAACGATGTTCTTCCACCCACTGCATGTCATTTCAATGGACATGTTAAATTTAAAAAAAAAGTAATATAAATTTGTATTTGTACATTGCCATTACATCAGAGGTTGACTATGACAATATATTTTACTGCAAACAGGAAATCATTAGAAAAAATTTTTTTTTTTTGTTTTTTTAATTTGGGATGCTTCAACTGGGTGGCTTTTGTAAATTGGGTTCCGCACACAATTATTACCAGAACTTAATTATGGCATTCCTTTTTAAAGTAGTTACATATCATTTTTTTTAAAGAGCACCCCCAATTTTAAAAACTTTTGAGGATGTTGTGTATAACAATACCTGTGTGAATGGTAAAGCTAAAAAATTACCTCTGAATAATTAATATCGGGGATCCTCAATATTAATTAATATGGGCTTGAAATGCCCTATCAATAGGAATTAGCTGGGAAATAGATCTTGATAATATTACGCTAATTCATTAAAAGCTGTTCCATCATGTTCAAGTGCCACCATTAAATTGCAACAAATGTCTGTGTAAAATTTACACTGTGACAAAAAAATCTCATTAGTGCTTAATAGGTTCCATTTCATCATAATGTTATAGAGAGAGATTTGTTATACCATTATATTATAGCAGCAGGTATTTTTTAAGGTCTCTTTAAAAATTCATAGGTAAGTGAAAATTTGATAGTGATCTCACCACTCTGATAAATGGGGTATCATGATGTGTAGATTTCCCTCCTGAAACGTCTATTAAAATTCAGTCCTTGGTACGTCGGCCGAATTCCCATAGAGTAAATTCAAAAAGAAAATGACATTAACGTCTATAGAGCTCAAGCGATTGTATCCATATTATTACAGCTGAAGGCTTTATTCCGAAAAACATTTGGCATGAAAAACATCCCCTTGGATGCAGAGAAGGTCTTCTTTTAAGGAAATTATTACCTTTTCCCCTCTCAAGCGTTGCAGGTTAAACCATGCTATTGGCCCAGTTAAGTATAGCCCACGGTGGTATGAGGTCAAGATGAAAGTGAGTGATTTGGTTTGTCATGTTGTGCACTTGCCAATGAGCAAAGTGCTTGGTGGGAGAGTGGGGGTAGTATTGGGTTAACTTTGTTTTGTTTTTGTTCTGGTTCTTGATGCTGTATATTATGGTACAGTTTGCAAGTATACTACTAGGCCATTGAATAATTGACTATAAACAGTTGGATATACTATAGATGTTGGGGGTACAAAAAATGGAGGTGTTATGAAGTGTTACCGCCCGAGTACAAATGATAAAAAAAAACATACATGGAACAAAAGAAAGATGTAAAAATGCATACTTTATAAGCAAACAATTGACATTTTCTCACAAATACCTTATGGGCCAATACACGGTTTTATAGTAGTTGGGACATTGGACTCATGGTTCAGAGAGGCTTGTATTTCAAACAGAGGGGACTTAAATTTGAATTTAGGGGCTCTCTGAAATTCCCAAAACTTATCATATAATATAGGGACAAAAGTTTAAGACTGAACTTATAAGTTAATGGATTTAAAATAGTGAACTTATTAGATTGTAATTTTAAGTCTTCTCAAAGTTTTGTACCTAAATTTATATTTAAGCCTCTCTGATTATTTTTAAGTGTTTGGTATTTAGAGGAATAGCGGAAGAGGTGGAAACTAATTGGCACAAATGAAAGCCTTTCCTTTTGCAATGAATGAGGTGATGGTGGGCTTTTTCTGTTATATTTTATGATGGCCAAACTCTCTAAAATGCTCTCTTTGTCTCCTTGACATTTTTGCATTATAATAATATAGTTGCTTTACACAATAAGTAATGCTCACTTGGTTAATATTGAAATCCATTGTGTAAAGCCTATTTGTGCTGATGATTGAAATATAAGAGTTCGTATTGGGAGGCACATTTTGTCGAAACGGGTACGTTGGTAGGTAGTAGTGACACCGGCCCTGCTCAAACTCCATTAGAACCAGTTCACTCGAGCCAGGCATTGCATATCGGTACCTTGTATTTGTGGTGAGAAAAAACAGACTTGCTGTAGAGGAGTAAAGAAACCTTTGTTACATGCCGACTGTTACACTGCGAAAAGTCTGGGCCAAGTGCTCTTACTTCTTAAACAAGAGAATACCACTCTTTCTAAATATAACATTTCTTACAAATGATCAACTAATTTTTCTTAAAATAATTCTCGCATTTTGCAATGCGGTTGGCGTCGCCTCTCCACCAAGCAGGCGTTGGATGATGCCACGTGTTGCGATTGTGAGAGAGAGTTGTTAAAACGTGATCAGATGATAGTATAACATAGACCTTTAGAGTGATTTAGTTTCTTGCCACCGCAACATGGTCTTTGTCCCTTTGTGTTGTTTTGTGTCCTGGTCGGGGTCCTTTTGTGGTAATTTTAATAAGGTGGTACAACCACGGGGTTGCAAACATCTTTTCAGGCTGTGCCTCTAGTTGCATCTCCTCCATCTACCCTTTTTAATTAATTTGATTGTGTTTGTTTGGTGTGATGGTTAACTAAATTATGAATCAAAATGGGTACTGGAACCATGTGAACTTGGCAGAGTCTAGCATGACCTTATTGTTTGTACAAATTTTGAGAAGTTTCTCCCCAATTCACTTTCCTCCACACCCAGATTGTTTCTTCTTTTTTCCTGGAACGCCAGTGGCAGTGACTCGGTTCAAATTATACATAAGGAACAGATGACTTTTATGGTCCAAATACTTTTGACTGTGGCTATAGACCTCTTAAATTTGAGTTAAAATGGAAGTGATTTGTCACTTTTAATATGCCAAATCATGCTCGTTATACATACTCAGTGTTCATCACAGGAAGCACCTTATCACGCTCTTTGTAAAGTGAGCATGGCCAAACTCCGAATTGCAGACCATCCCCAAAGTAAAACAAATAATGCTGGGCATTTGGACAGCGAATATATGCTGTTCCAAAATATTATTTTGTCAATCAGTAACAGTCTTGCCTGCAGGCTAAAGATATGACAGTCTTCTATTAGTCCTGAGATGGTATGGAAGCCAGACCACGTTGACTAGGAGACCCCCCCCCAATTAAGAAGCGGTCATCAACCGGATAAGTAGCGGAATGATGCAAGCAAATTGGGCCACTACATTGTTGGTGGAGAGCGTTTGGGTATAGGACACGCCGCCACTGTTCAAAGAATGCCAAATATAATACGTTGGGTCTCTGACTCGTGATCTGGTTCTGCATGTATAATTTTAATTTATGTCTTGTCTACTTATACACATCTTAGAAGCACAGGGTATTAGGTACGGAAATAGATATTGGTGAGAAATGGGAAATCAGTACTTTTGTCTATTTATTTAGTCATGTGTAGGAGTACACTATGTGGATTGTAGAGAAAGTCCAGTTTGGCACGTCATCTTGACGATGAGTTAGAATGATTTGGTTAACACATGAGATAATAAATTCAGGGCTGTTGGTAGATCATAACCATAGAAGCATGCGATAGGGGCCTTTATTTAGATTATTTTAGCATGCTCGTGATTGACTTTGACAGTGTTATAAAAAGAACAGCAAGACTCATCTTGGTTGGGAGTTTGTTTGGATAGGTCCTGAACCTGGAGTTGTACGCGATTCCGCGCAAAGAGGGTGTTTCTTGGGCAAGGTGTCATTCGTATCTGTCAATCATATGCATCATGTTGCCCTCAAGAATGTCCAGTTTGACCTGAACTGGCTGTATTCTAAAGTAACTTAAATTTTGCTGACAGAAATGTCACATCAGCAGGAAATTTATTTATTTTTTTTCCAGTCATAGTGGGAGGTATTTTCTTGTGGGTTGTACCATTCTTCTAGATCTTTAGAGAAGATCCTGATTTGTAGTAAGAGATTTTTACTTTCGAGATTTTCACCTATTCATGAAAATCATTTTCTCATAAAAGTTATTCACAGTAACGAACTTTTGAAAAGCACCTATGAGATCCTGCAAGTACAAATCTTTCCTGACATCAAAGTGCAACATCCCAATTCTTCAAGCGATTTGGCAGTGATGGTTCACCAACTTTATTTTGTTACTGAGAGTAAAGATGGTTATGATTTCCCACCTTCTGTCCATGATTAAAGGGGCGTGTCGATTGTCTTGGGACCCCCTGATTACCCAAGAAGTAGTATAAGTTTGATATCAGATGAAAGGCTGATTTGGATTATTGTCGTCCTTAAATTTTAGCGGTCAATTTCCATTTCTTTCTCAAGATATGATAAAAAACTAAACCAATTTTAATGGTTAACCAGCAATAGTAGACACAGTAGTGAATAGGGTGTTGCACTACTATGCATTATCGCGTGTAGCATCAAAACCACAAGTTTGTTCCACGGTACTTGATGGTCAGTGGTATCAGGTGGTCAGGCTATCATATAACCCGATAGACAAACATCGGAACAGCACCGTTCAAGTGTGAAAAGTATTTTTAACTGAGCCATACGGAAAACTTTTTTCTAATCACATGAAATAAGTGTGATGAGACTACCTGCTAATTACCTTTCTATTCACCAAGCTGTTATAGGTATGGATATACCTGTCAAAATCGAATTCCACCATGATGGTTAACAGTGTGTAACAGTGAACCAAATATACATAAACAAATCATCAACAAATGCCATAAGAAAAGTGTCCACTTGGTCTGTATTTGTCCATCATCATATGCATTATCCTCCAAAGATGGACTCTGCCCATGGCCGTTGTTTTTCCGGAATGAGTGATGAGCGGGTGTTGAGGATCTTTGTATTGGCACGCATTTTGCATCTTCATCTTGGGGCACATTTTATACCGTAGTGTATAATTGTTATAAAACTTGTCGCAAATTAGAACATGAAACTCTTCTATCGACAATAGGCTTAACCTGTAGTAAACTGAGAAAGCGTAGAATACCCTACCGGTATTCTTACCTCCACCCAACAACTCAACTTGTCCTCCCTTCCTACTCTTCTCCCCAGAGAAAAGGCACCCTCAGATTTTGTTGTTTTTCTATTTTGTTAACATCCAGACAAGTGGAACATTGCTCTTTAAGGGTAGGGGGGGGTGTCATGCATTTTAGATCCCTAACACCCTTTTGGTTTCTAGCCGCCTAGCTCCAGAGAGGAAGGGAGGGTTTAAAAGGGATAGAAGCTAAAGAGACCAACTGGACGTCCGTTGGGCATATCGAACCGGGGCCTCCGGCGCACCATGCCCATGAGCAGGGATGGCAAGCCAACGATGGGGTCTCCTGGCCGCGGCCAGCGATTTTGTGTGTGCCCATATGAGTATTGGTACAATGACGGTCAATCGCATCTTTTTGGACTTAGTGCATTTTCCTAACCTCAGGTCATTGAGTTCTAGTGGGTTTTTTGGTAGGGATAGAGTTTTAGGGTCCGTTCACACTTCACTGCACTGCAGTGCAGTGGCGTGCATGCCTGAATAGCCGTCTCTCCCAAGATGCTGCAATGCAGTACTGCACAAAGTTAAATTCGTTTTAACTTGCAATGCAGTGGGGGCGCATCAATTGCAGTAGAAAAGTGATTGATAATTCGGGCACTCGCAGCACACTACGCAATGCATTGCAGTAGAAGTATAAACGGACCTATTAGAAGTTTGGAAAATTGACCAATGGGTAAAACCTAGCCTTTTTGTTTCAAGTAAAACTGACGTGTAAAATTTTATATAGAAATCCTATATGCCTGAGGATTTACAATAGCTTGTTGGTCACTTGAAGTCCCTACTCTCCCTGTGGGAAACCTTGCCTAAATCTGCCATGGGGGATTTCAAATATAGTTTACCCCAATGGGGCTGTGCCATTTAGCCTCACTCCCTCTGTGGAATACTTCACCTAAAGCTTCTACAGTGAGAGTGATATTTCAAATGAAGTTATCCACTAAGTGCTCCATTTGAAATGGGTGCATGTACCTGGGACTATATCCCTGTGGAAGACCCTACCTTTAACGATTCCAACAGAAAAGTGCTGTCCCTCTTCAAATGAAATTTTTCCTTTGCCAGTGTGGATTTGAGTCTACATTCCCCTCCGTGGAAGACTAACCAGAGTTTCCTCCACCATTTAATCCAATAGA
Organism: Ophioderma brevispina; assembly: GCA_023653785.1. Taxonomy (NCBI): domain Eukaryota; kingdom Metazoa; phylum Echinodermata; class Ophiuroidea; order Amphilepidida; family Ophiodermatidae; genus Ophioderma; species Ophioderma brevispina. Next base: position 47,516 of record JAMKCH010040341.1, read on the forward strand.
CTATTCAATTTGAAATCCATACTCTCACTGGAATAATACCTTTAACTAACTCTAAATACACTTCTATAATAATAGATTGAGTTAAAAAAAATTTTTTACAGTTATTTGCATGTTCCAAGTCCCGGCGACAGTTAAAATTATTTTTTTTTAAGAACAGTTTTAAAGTGTAGGGGCGGTGTCAAGTTTAAAATGAATAGCCCAATTAGTAGTTAACATATTTAGGCCAACATGAAGGCTCTAAGCTAATTAGTTAAAATATTGGACAATTTTCAATGCAAGTTTTTTGTGAACTCTGAGATAATAATCGATGCTGTGGATTGTAAAATAAAATGTGTTTGTGTCTGAACAGTTTGACCTGTCTTAAAAACCTAGCAAGTGAACATCATTTCAGAGGCAGTAAAGTAGGGACAAGGAAGGCAATTTCCACTTGTGTTTCAGAAGTTATTATTTGAAATTGCTAAGGCATAAGAACCATATGACAGAGCAAACACGACAAAGAAATACTTAACCCAGGGGCTGTAACATGTGTTGAAAGTGCACGGTACTGTCTCACTAAATAGTCAGATACCGGATACATGGGCTGCAATGTGAAAAAAATCCTGATGAAAATGTAACCTCTTTTAAAATCGTATGATCTCAAAACAGCTCATTTTTTTTTTGGGGGGGCTTAAAAAAAACAAAAAAACCGAAAAAGAAGAAAAATTAAAAAAAAAAAAAAAAAAGTATGATTTTAAGGAAAAGATGCACGGTCTAATGTGAAACGTGCCCATAGTTACTTGATTGAAAATGTAGTCATTGATTAAACACAAAAAAAAAATCTATTGGATATCATTTCAGGACAATCCAAAGCTCATAATGATGATATATACTGGATTGTATTTGAATAAATACATGTATACTCTTTCGGTGATCTTCGAGGGTCCTCCGTGCATAAAAACCTCTTTTGTTGATTTCATGAACTCTTAGTTCTTGATGCCTAAATTGGATGGGATTTTTAAGAGGACTTGACACAGACTAAAACCAATATTCATAAAAAAATAGTCATACTGAATTCAAGAACCACATACAAAATATTGAAAATATGGCCACTCCAGTTGGTATGGCCTGCTCAATCCTCATTTGACTATCCGTTTCTTGGTGGATTTCTTGGCAATGCACAGGCATACCACACCAGGAAGGTTTGCAAGCAGAGAGAAGAAACTTCTGTTGGATGGACTCAAAACAGCTTGGACACTTACACCATCAGCGCCAGACCTCTTTTATCAAAACATCCTTGTTCTGCCCCCAAACCGTGTCATGCTATAATGCCAAAATGGGTCAGCGTGTTTCAGACATTAAATAGAGGCATTAATGGTTATTTTGCCTCAAGAATTGAAACAGACTAAGCATACGGTATTACACTTGTACCTGTCATCAGAATTTGTGTTAAATATCTAAGAAAGGAAAATGGAAATGTCAAGTGGAAGCCATGATATTATCTCTTCTGTCACCATTGGTTATATATACTTCCAGGGACAGTTAGAGATTTCCGGCAGAAAGTAAAAAGACACTGAATATTCCTTTAATTCTTTTTCTGTGTAACGTATTGGAGAGGTATAGGTAATCTTGATAACTGCATACACTTGCATTAATTGCCTTATTGCTTCTACTTGGAGTTGGCCGGATGCAAGCGGATAATATGGCTAACAGTCACAGAGTGAGATATGGGGGAGGGGCTGTGGGAGAAATCTGAAGTGTTGGATCAGAGGACATCTCTTTGTTTCAAATCATTGAGGCCTGAGGTGTTCCGTTTGGCTAACGTGTTAAAATGGAATCACTTTTTAGACAAGTATTAAACTCTGTTTGGATGAAGGGGCTGTCTTTATGGAATAATACAATATTATCTTAGGAGCATTATTATAGTTGTAATTGACTTTTTTGTATGCCTAACTGTTAAAATGAACCACCGTTTTGGACAAATGGATTGTTTCCCACTGGTTTGGATGGACAGGTTAATACATGAACAATCTATTACACACTCACCAAAAGTGAGATTTTTGTATCAGAAGGAAAGTTACTATTTTTCCCCAACCCATCAAATTTAAGTAAGGCCTCAGGATATGTGCCTTTTGATGTTATGAACAAAAACGTCTCAAGATATAGTGTTTACCACATTTATTTAACACACACTGTCTATGGGCTAAAGTACGCAATATTGCTTGCCGATTGGTCAAAATAGGACCTACTGATATTTGAGCCAAGCAGCAACATGGAAGGCTTGAAGAGAGCTAGTGCTTAAATATTGAAAGCTGCATTAACTGGTTATTGATATGAATAAATCGATGTACTTAGCCGGATTGGAAATGGTGTATGGAAGGCAGCTAGGTGGAGGCAAGTTAAAGGTGACACGAGAGATTTCAATAACAGGTGTCCCTAAAACTGAAAATTCTGATTTTGCAACTGGTGTAAAGCTTCTATCAAAAATATCTCCATCTGAAAGGATTAAAGGTGAACTTTGTTTTGGGACCAAAATTGTGATAATTTTTGTATTTGAGCAATACGAAATTCAGCCTAAGTTTCTATTGAAATATAAGCATTACAAATCGCCTTTGTTTTCATTTTAAGTTATTCTGTAAAAATAAAAAGGTAGGGAATCTATTTGGATGTCTCTATCTAAATTCTATATGAAAACACTACATATCACAAAAGATATGGATTACTTGAAATCTCTCATTTGACCTTGAAAAGATGAAAATGGAACCAGTGATAGAAGATGAGACTCACAGAAAGAGAGAATTTGAAAGTTGACTGAGTAACGGATAAATATTAGGTGCAAACAAAGTGAATGCAAGGAATGAGGCATTTTCTTAAATAAGAAATCCCTGTTAGTCATCAGGAATTGAGCATTTAGGTATGACTGTGTGCTTCTAAATTTATGACGGGGTGTAAAAGATTATTTTTTGTCCTCCGTTTTCATATAAAAGTGCACTGTGGGTTGTTCACAGCAAAGTGGATTGCTGTTCATGCTTATTAGTACCACAACAGTCAAGGGGTTTAATTCCACTCTCTGTGGTTTGGGCAACCGTACAAGGCCGGCGAAAAATGAAATTGGAATGGTAAAGTAGATTGAAAAATACTGATGAATGTTCAGGAGTTGTGACATTCTACTAATATCACTTCTCTATGGAAAAAATTCAAAAGATCATATGAGTTGTTTGCATAGAAAAGCAGACAATCCAAGATGCGTGATTGCACATTTGACAACGCCTTGAAAAAAACCAAAACGAGTGGTTTGTTGACATTCCAGCCCATGGATCAATTATTCTTGTCAAACAGGTTTTCTTTCTCTTGAATTACCGTGGCTTTTGACTAAAGGTTGGAGTATCGAGTGAAAGTGAATCCACCGGCCTATTCTGTATGGTTGTTTTCTTAGTGGCTTGTTCTGTCACTTATGAACATGAATTATTTGTTCTATGCCCATGATTGTGATGAGGTAGTTTTAAATAGTTAATGTTTTACTGATAGGCATTGCATGCCTTACCGTTCTCAGTTTCGTGTGATTTGTAAGGCATTGTTGCGTGCCTTACAAATTACATGAAACTGAGAATTAAATTTGTTGTGTGGGAGCAAGAAGGCCATAAGTGCAATAGCTGCCATTTGTCAGAAATTCCCATCAAGCATACTATTATGCCAAGTCTTTGGTCAGTGGCTCTTGAAATGGTTCTTTAGGTGATCATAGGAAGGTCAAAAGTGCAATAGCTGCCCTTTGTCAGAAAGTCCCATCAAACATATCATGACAACTCTTTGGTCGGTGGCTCTTGAAATGGTTCTTCAGGTGATACCGTCACCTGAAGAATGATTTCAAGAGCCAATGCAAGAGCCAATGACTCAAGGAAAGATAAATTGAGAGCTATCCTAATACATGACAGCACACAGATGTATCACATGGCAGCTATTGCACTTACAACCTTTTTGCACTCACAACAAATTACAAAGATTAACCCCTATGAGTACTAGCTGCTGGTTGGTTGCAAATGAACTTATGTTATATTTTGAGCCAATCAGCAATTTGGTTAGAGTGGTGGTCTGAGGAGAGCTGGAGCTTTAAAGGTGCAACAAGAGATTTTGAGACACCCAAATATTGTGTCATATTAGTAATTTAATATAGATTAGACACTAAAATAGATTTCTTACCTTGTATTTGGCTACAGAAATGGCTTAAAAGAGAGAGAAAAAAAAATGATTTGATTTGCTTATATTTCAATGTAAAACATAGGCTGAATTTCGTATTTGCTCCTATACGAAATTAGAAATTTCACAATTTTTGTACCAAAGAAACATTTCCCAGCATAACCCTTTCAGGAGGGGATATTTTTGATGGAAAGCTTTACATTAGGGTAAAAATCAGTACTTTTGATTTTTTAAGGTACACCTGATATGTGAAATCTCTTGTTGCATCTTTAATATTTGAAAGTGTCATTTGAACTGGTTATTGCAATGATATCAGAAAATGATCTATGCAATGGAGGTAGTTGAAGCACTGTATGCTTTATAACGTGAAACTGATAATTAAAGTTACCCTTGATTCCAGGAAAAAGAATATGAGGCCTTTTCGTGCAAATAAAAAGAACTATCAGAGAAAGTAATATTAATCCAAACAGACAATCTCAACTCACATGGGGCCTGGGAAACAAGAATGACCAACAAGAAGTACTAATACTACATTTCAGCAGAAAAATTGGCCTTTATCAAGCAACACAACTAAAAAAAGTTGAATTGTTGAAAGAACTTCAAATAACACTAGCAGAGGTCCAATTTTGTTAATTACATTATATGCAGAATTATCCCATGGAAAAGCAGGGTTTAATGGAGGCTCCATTTATGAACAGAAAATACCAAATATAAAAAATCTTCCAAAGTAGATTAAATCTGCATGCATGGTTCAATTAATATGAAAATCTCAACTTTGTTTTAAAGGCTGACTCAGAGATTTTCTGTGGATGCCACCTTCAATTTTCTATCAAAGTGTCTTTTTTTGCATAAACATAATGCTTGTCCACATGCTAATTTCTATAAGCGTGTTTCTATTGAAGATCCTGTATTTTGCCGGTAAATCTCTCACCGGGAAAGAGCAAGGAAAAGGTGGATAAGAGTCAGTTTCTATTGGGCGCTGTTTACCGGTAAATACTCCCCAGCTGCTGTCGATCAACTCCACATTAAACTTTGCCGGCAAAAGGTCGTACACTGAGGTCAATGCAAAGCATTGTGGGTTGACTTTTTCAACAAAAATATTGCGGGACCTGCGATAGTAGAATTGATGTCGATTTTGACATTTTACAGTCAAAATTCAGAGGCAAATGAGAGGTTAGATGGGTTAAATGTTTGTGAACGTTAGAGAAGGGTTCGAATGTACATGGAGCTGTACATGCGACGAGAGGCGATGTACGTAAGATTGAGGAGGCACCTCCGAATGCTGGCCCTCATCTCTCTAGTCTAACGCGTCCACACGTAGGGTCTATCAATTTCCGTTTCCTCGCCTGCATACGCACTGTCGCGGAACGGAGTGTGTTTCTATTGGCGTTTACCGGTAAGTGACTCCGCTATTTTCCTTCCTCGAGAAGGAAAATTTTGCCGGGTTAATTTAACCAGTAATGGTGAGGGAGGGGTCAGTTTTCTTATTGGAGCATCATTTAAATCCCATTAATCCGTCCTCTCTTTTCCGGTAAATGGCCCCAACTGAAACACACCTATGTGACATAGCTAAGCTAAAATCGGTGTCCCTTCATATAGAAACGCACAACATTGTAAGAAATTCTGGGGTCCGGAACATTTGTTATAGTATAACCAGTATTAGCATACCATAAAATGTTTCTCCATCAAACAAATCTGGTTCATCAGTTCAAACTTTGGAATTCCGCAAAACAAGTGTGCAGAAGTGCTTCATCTCTTGTGGCCGCGCCGTACCAAAGTAGATGAACTGTTATACTAACCTAGCCCTAAACCCCATCTTCCAGATCTCAATAGAAGGGGACAGTTTACATGAACAGAAAATATGAAGTAAATGTCTTTTCGCTTAAATTCAGTTCTTCATCAATCAAATGGAAATTTGGCTCATAGTGCCCCAATCGATTTGACAAGTTTTAGTACTGTGCGAATTCTATCTTCTAAACAAGTACTAAGACCCGCAGGTCCCTCACATAAAAATGTTGATCAGAAACTTGTTAAATCAAACACGTGTTGCAACTAACCCCACTGGCCTTGTATAAGCTTAGGAAGTTTTGTGTTTCCACGGTTTTTGCCTCTTGCAGAGGACCAAGGGAACGCAAAAGGAATAGTGCACCAATTACAACAAACTGCTGCCCCACCCGCCTAACGTCCCCTTCCGACGTTACTGTACACGCAAATCTACACCTGTAAGGAATTAAACTGTAGAGCTTGGATGCAACCCGGGATATTTGTACAGGAATTTTGCCCACATTGTGGTGAAAAAGCTGATACCAAGAGATGCTTTGCGAAAGGGACATAGTTGAGTTAGGCCTATAGAAAAATTGATAACATTTCTTGTTTTTTTGCATTATATATCGATCCACCTTGACAACTACCAACATCTACTTGAGCATACTGTTTTATTAAACTTGACCATAATTTTGTGATCCCCATGCAGTGGTGTAAACCAGACCAATGGAAATGGGGGTGGGGCAAAGAAGGGGTGCCGAGGCATTTTCTGAGGGGGCAAAATTGGGTCCTCTCCTATCCTAGACCTGTAACAAATGGTCCGTTTTATTTGGGGCTGGGTGGGGGGGGGCAAGGGTTTTGAACAGGATCTCTTTCCCCCTGCAACGTTATGCCACTGCTCCCATGGCTGCTGCCGACAGGGAATTTAATAAGGTGCTTGTTTCTCTTTAAGTATCATGTTTTCTACTATGAATATAAGCGCTTTGGCACTTGCAATACAACACTCAACACCAAATATTATGGGAAACAAACTTGCTGTTTCGAAGGTAGAGGCCGATAACGCATGTTGCAACGCCCTATTCAATACTGTATAATATTGATGTTTACCCATACAAACGCATATTTTGGTCTCTATCTGGGGGAAAGAAATGATTGAAGACCGAAACCTTTAAGTTTGTACAAAACCAGCCAAGGCCATCGTGACTCCATACAGACATTAACAAGTGTTTTTGTTTGGAAGGATGACTCTTTACTCTCTCCCCTCCAATAAATTTCTATAAATAAAAAGTTTTTTTCTGCCCCATAATATCTACACATATAGCACCACCCCCATACCCCTGGTCAAAACATTTAATTTGTGAACCCACTCCTAAAAGTTTTTGATTTCTTATTGAGAATACACCCTGTATGCTGGCCCACAATTCAAAATTGGGGACTGTGTGATTTGTTTCTGTGTTTTGTGGCAGCAGGTGACAATAATATAGGAATCTGTCAATCTTGTGGGGTGCTTCCTTAAAATGACAATTTTTGACAAAAATCTGGTGGATGGATGCTCATTATTTGTTTAAAAAGGCAAATTTGACCATGATTCATTTGCATACGTGTTATTGTAGGGGAAGTCGTCATTTATTACACTTGAATCACACAAGGATTGAATTTACAAGATAGTGATCAGAGTAAAGGCATCTTGCACCCATCAGTAATGTCATAAATGATATTGAGGTGGCAGCTATTCAAAATTCTTAAGTCAACACACATTTTGTGCTGATGTCAACTTAGATTTCTTACAAAAATAATTTAGTACAACTTACTGGGCAGAGGCAGCACATCATCGTTGTGGTGGGAGGATTCCGCCCAATTATTTTTCCTCCAGATAAAAAAGATTACTTGATACAGGTGGTGATTCCTGAAAATGTGGGAAATTCAGTGTGCTAATATCCCCCTTCATTCTCACATTCATCGTCATGGTCCGAGTATATCCCTTCTCCGCATTTGTCATCATTGCTTAAGATTATCGCCCCCATTTATCGGTTCACCCTCACCCTCCCCACAGATGCACCCCACTTTTATCAGTTCAACCCAGAGGGTGGATTTGAGTCAACCATCAAGGCCCAGGAATTCCCCCTCATGTAGGTCATGAACCCACTAAAAATTATTATCTTAACACATAAAAATCCTGACTGCTACTCTGTCATTTAAGCATACAACATGTATACTTGGGGAATTTTTAGCAGATCATGAAATGTCTGTGGTTCTTACATTTTGAACACTTTTACTCCCTATCAGAGTACTGACGGTGGTGTTTAGCAGGACAGTATAAGTGCATTGCAAGGGCCATTATGGGATTGTCCAAGAACACTCTCTGAGCTCAAAACAGCCTAATCCTTGAAATATCACCTTGTCGGCGAAGAGTTAGAGGTCAGCAGTTCTTTATCATATCCCGATTATGAACTTTGGATATAAACGGTGCATGTTATGACAACAACTTGTGCGAGTGCAAGTACTTTAATCTGAAAAACATGAAAATAGTGGTTGTGGTTGGCTTGTCGTGGTAAAGTTCATTTTTGTTGTTGTTTTTTTGGATATCCTGATTGTGCTACCTTCATAGGAGGACTTTTGCTAAGAATTTCAGCTACTGCATTTAGAGAGAACTCTATCAGAGAAAGAGTCACAACAAATACCAACATTTTCTGCTTGAAAAAACTTTTTTGAATTCACCCCAAAACATCAATGGTTAAAAATCTGCAAATTTGGGGGTGTTTGCCCACCAAATTCACTTTGGTCCCCCCATACTTCCCTTTCCCCCCATTTTTCCCCAGAAAAAAAAGAAGGCTGGCACCGCCACTGGAGCCATTTCTAAGAGTGATATATTGTCATGATTTTGAAACTGGTCAAGATAGTGGCCTTTAACCCCCATATCACATTTCTGATAATGTTCAGTTGGATTCCTGTACCCCCATTCACCCCGTCCCCTGGGAGGCCTCCCGCGTACTAGCTTTATAGTTAATGCCCATTTCACATTCCTACTCACGTAACGGTGTTGTCAGACGGTGGCCATTACTTCGAATAGTAGCGCGAGTACCAACGAAAAATTCGATTTAATCCTCATAGCGCCTCTAACAATGATGGCACGTCCAAATGGACTTACCAGACGATACCCTTCCAAGGTACCAGCGAGCGGCAGTCCTTCATCTGTCAGTGGTAAATAGCGGAAGTAGCGCGCCGCTCGGTCTGACCTTACGGTCAAATTGCTGGGAACCCCGCGAAATATTATGTTGTAAACTGTACTACAGACAAACACAAGACTGGCTGTCAAAGAGTTGATGATACACGAAACCCGGGGGGCCGGCACTTGGTATTCCAACGTGGATATCATGCTCGTGTATAAAAAATGAGTAATTATTTTTTTGAGATCAGGCGATGTACGCGCGTACACGGTTTAGGGTATCAAAATCGTCAAAAATTAAAAATAAGGGTGATGCTGTTCACGTCGAAATACGTGTTTAGGGGGAATATTTTAGTACTTGTAAAAATTTGGATGAAATGCGGCAAAATAGTGATTTTGTTCCCGATTTTCTTCTGATTCATATGTAGCATCCCCGAGTGATTTAACCGTTTTCAATCTTAGCTTAGTGCCCATTGTCCTATGACGTTGCCGTCTCCTACATTTATAGCCTTTATAATTTGGAGTTTCTTCATTTTGCGTGGTAATCTTACCTACGATGATCGTTAGGGTAGGCTATTGTGCGTAGAAGGAAACAGGATTGGTTCTGTCTCTAATTATTCAATCAAAAAAACTGTCATTACGACACCCGATTTTAAGACCATAATTTCTGAAGAAAATTTAGGACAACTTCAAAAAGAATTTAAATTAAGATTAAATTTTAAAATTATTTAGGCTGTAGATTAAATGCGCAAATTGATGCTGTTCACAAAAAGAGTGAAATAAAAATTCAATGAAATCATGTGTTAAAAAATTTCCTTTGTCAGGGCCAGTTCCAAATAGAAGCCTATATAGCCTGTAAAGTGGTTAAAGGTACATTTTTATAAAGGGTACTTCGTTTAGGGGTAGCAAAATGATGTGGTCAAAATAACTTGTTTCGGGTGTATTTTTTTAAACGTCATGAAATTACTTGTTAGGAGTTTAAAATTAAACCAAAAAACTGTTTAAGGGGTAGCAAATCAAGCTATAGTAACGGGTTTAGGGTTAGCAAAAATCAATCCGAAATAAGTGGCTTAGGGGTTTTTCTGGCCAAGTGAAATAAGCGCTTGGGTACGTTTGGGAGGCCTACCGAGCATGATATCCACCTTTGGAATACAAAGTGGCCCCCCGGACACGAACTAAACAAGCATTCTGGTACCACGGATACGGAATAAGTTGACCCGGATGTCATTACGAGGTTGCGATTAGGTCACCCTTAACATCGACGCCGTGAGTCGCACTGTTCACACGGCACTTACCAACGACGATCGCTCGCAGTAGGCTCGTATTTTAAGGAGTTTAAAAGTAAAATCGTCGTGTTAAATCGTTGTTAGCTTAACAATGATTTGTTGTTCAGACTAGTCCACTACTCACGAGATTACCAATGACTGTTGCTCCAACGATCTTACCACGACTCTAACAAACAGGATCGTTGGTGAACAAATGCCGTAAGTTAACCTCACCTCCCACTATCAGCCCCATCCCTCAGATATGATAGTCTTTTATCGGTTCACCTCTCACATGCTTTGTTTTCCTATTGTAAGCCATAGTTTTTGTGGTTTTTCAACATTTATCATATTGTTGGGCAAGCCATAATCCTGCATAAGGAAAATTGGTTGACTCGATTATCATTGCAGTCATTTAATAACTGACGTTATGAGCAAAGACTAGCTGTTCATTTAGCTCACAAGAGTGCACGTGATCAATGAAAATGAATATTGCCATTGTCAAATTGAAGAGATGGACAGTAAAACACAAACTGTTCCTGATGCGAAGATGCCGATGACAAATGAAGGAGAAATACCAGTGTTCACACTGGATTTCAAATGCTCTGGGCCCTCAGAAGCCAGTCCTGAAACTTTCAAGTGATTATTCTAAGACAAGCACCATAGCTATTGTCTGGTTATTTTGATTTGGAGGAGGGAATACAGTTATAGAATGATAAATGCACAGAGATTGACGTAAAGATGTTATTATATCCCGTCTAGTCAAGCCTGATAATTTCTGCGATATCTAAGTGTCGCTGGCTAAATTATCTATAGATGGTTAGTGTATATGCAGGTGACATCGATCTTGGGGTGTGGAAATGTGCAGATTTTTTATGAATTTCCTGTTCTGAAGTGCATTCCGGCGTGACAATGCATTTCATTTCGTGCTATGGTAGTGGGATCTTGATTGATTTGTTCAGGAGTGTTTCGCCCACCTCCTCTGTGCGTCGCTCACAATTCCCAATAGTCGTTTGCTGGACATCTTGCCGATGAAGAGGTTTTAGATTGGAGTCGGTGATTGGGATTTTTATTTTTTTTAAGTACACCACCAGAAAAAAATATGACTTACATATCAAAAGAAAGGCTGGTGACTTAGGAAAATCAAACAGAATTAAGTTTTCGATTGAGTTCTGTCTTATAAAGCTTTGGGGGGGGCTTAAAACTGTCAAGATTTGATGTATTTTCCTGTATTTTCAATACACTCAAAAAGCGCCCAAGTTGCTTTATTATAAATGCATGACGTAATTTCGGTATCACCGTTCACGCGAATCACAGTGCAAAAATGTAACCACTGTACCATTCTCGAGGTCATAACAATATGGCCGCCATTGATCTGTATTATTACATTGTTATTTGCAATGTTAAAGAAGAGACTGAAGACAGAGGAAAGTGTTGGTACTTGGTGCTATGTATATGGGGATTAAAGATTGTGAAAAACACCTCTAGGACGACAAGGGAGGGTGTGTGGACCGCGGCGGCGTCAGTGGGACTGAGTGGTGGTTGAGTGTTGGATCCATGGCGGGCAAACATGACAAACACCAACAGCTTGCTTAAATTATTCTGTGAACTTCATGATTTTTTGTACACTTAATATGGGCAAATACATTTTTAATGTATTGAATGTCGGTTCGATGTCCGCTATCATAGGAATTATAGTTTATTTTGACCGGTGGCGGGGTCAGGAAACTGAGCGGTTGCTGCGCATTTCTTGACTCTGCCACTCCGAAGGTCCACCAGATGTTGATGGTATATAGCAAACTATCCATTCACGATTTCACCAAGTTTTTATATGAGTGTACACATTTTGACCTAGCAAATTATAATAAATCATCAAAGGGGGGGAAGGGAAAGGAAAAGGAAAAGGGCGTCCGAGAAAATGTACAATGATTATGGTGGAGGCGCTGTAATATAGACTACTGAACGGAAATTGTACGTTAATTGGTTAAAACGGGCACGTTAGAAGCGGCGGACATGAGTGATAAAACATGAAACCCCCGTGTGGGGATACCCTGTATTAAACAAATGGTCAGGGTTTGTGCTAATACTTTTCATTCAAGATATTTCTGCACATCCTTTCATGGCCAAGATTCTTGTTAAGAAATGATGGTCTCTGAAAAGCCTGTGAATGTGTTCATTTAACAACCCTAAGGATCGAGAAAAAACACCGAGTTATGCACGGTAAGGACCACGCCCACAAGATACGTGAGCTACGGACGGCTGTATTATCTGTTGTGTGCCGAACCAATACGGCGTGAATCGTGACATGCAGAGGGTACACGCGTAAACTGCCGTGGGGAGCACATGGCGTCGTAGTTTTTGAGGGGGTGAGGGTAGAAAAATCCATTTCGCTTGTTAATAAAGCTAAATGTAAAAAATAGCTTGCGTATGTATGTACAACAATATCCTTGAGGGCAAAAAAAAAAAAAAAAAAAAAGGTCCGAGAGAAAATGAAGCATATTTAACTGTTCAAAAGGAGACAAAGTTTAAACTTACGTAAATCTGCGTTATTTGGTCAAATTGATCCCGGAAAAACTTACAGGATTGGCAGTAAATGTCAGGTTTTGACACAAGTAAGATAATTCCCCCTACAGCAATCAGCAAGAAGCGATTCAGCCCCAAACTATGACATCCAAAAACAAACGCAATGCGCCTCAAACGAAATTAAATTGGTTCCATGCCTGAGAATAACGTTGTGTAGCGGCACATTTTTTATTCGCACATGTGTGATTAATGCACAATTGATCGATTACTACAAGTAATAAATTTCTAATCTCGACACAAATAACAATGAATAAGTACTATTAAATAAATACTGATCAACTTTATTACTCTCAATAAAAATTTTGTGGGGATTTCTTTTTCAACAAGTTCGATCGAAATGCTTGGCACTACGCTGTGTAGGCATCACACCACGGATCCGGAGATCTACCTTTCGTGTTCATCGTCGGGGTATTTCATCACCGGGAAATAACCCTCGCTAGCTCTTCCCGGTACTTCCCGACGATGTATATCCCAATTCTGATTTCATCTGCATATTTTGGACTCGGGATTGTACTTTCATATTTCGTTTGAAGATGAAAGACTTACGAAACTGATTTCCAAACAAGTTGTGCGTGCGTTTAGTACATGATCCCCGACATGATTTATTGACCTGATACGTTAATGACGTCACAGGCATAGCCCCCAATTTGAAGAATTTCATTTTGTTTTATGGGGGGGGGGGGTCTAGGAAAATAATCTTTTCAGTGTAATTGTGACTTACCTGTAGCAGTTTGGAAATAAAACTTATGTTTTTCATTTTATTTATATCAAAAGATTTCTATTGATATATAATCATAATTTCATGGTGTGTGGACTTTAAAGGGGCATTTTGTGATCCACAACCTCATCCCCCCGACTTACCTCAAAAAAGTTCAGATTTTTTATCATCTGAACTATTAGCCCTAATAATAAACCATGTGTACCCTATCTTACGTGCAAATTCAGTGGTATCTGTAAGAAATTTGCAACTTAATTGATAAATGGGTAGAAATGACAAACTTAATAAAAACCTATAGGCCTATATTTGACTGTTGGGACTACAACTCCAAACTAACTCCTGATTGATAAAGAGATTTTTTTTTACTTTTGTGATACATTGGTATGACAGCTAGTCACAGCTGCTCTTAAAATATTTAAACAAGTTTGTGTGAAAATTGGACAAAAATGTGTCAAAATGGTTCCAATACACTTTGAACATTAGCACCACCTAACTTGCTAGATGCCTCTGAAAATATCATTTTGTTTTTAATATTTCAAAATCTATTGGCTACTAAAGGTCACATTGTGCACGGGTATCAGTAGTCCGATGCATCGAGGTGAGAATTCATAACTAGACAGATTACGAGAAAGCGTGATCAAATAATTTTTTCCTCAAGTGGGGTAAAGATCAGGTAGCTGATTTTTTAATTATTTTTCCTGGAGTGTCACATTTGCCATGCATTTCTTCTCCATGTTTGAATGCCTTTGATTTAAATCGATCCCGATGTGAATAAAAGTTCACGACATTAGGATAATGAGCAAGGTGTTATCGCAAGTGCAAACTGATAGGAAGATGCTAGAAGAAAGAAAAGCTTTTCAGCTGTTCTTTACTTACCTCCATACGGTTTTTATTATTCCACTGAATTATGCTCAAAGCTTTGATCTTGTGGTGTACTATTTGAATAAAATAATCACTGTAAATTCTGTTTCAACCTCACGAAACTACCATAGAAATTATTTGTTTTGAAGTATTAAGTCAGCTTAATTTAAACTACTTATTGAATTAACTTTGTGCAATAATACAATACACGTTTGAATCTAAAAACACTTCATTTGTGGCAAGAAATGTTCAGGATCGCCAAGGTCCTCCAAACCTTTCTGCTGGGCATTTTTTGTCAGACCATTAGCGTTTCCCGTACAAATCCCTATACGAAATAATTGCTGCAAGCAAATATTCATGACATGAACTTTAAGTAAAATCTGTTAAAAATGCTTGTGAATTATATTGTTTTACAGTAGTAACAATCACTCACTGTCCCCGCTGTGAAGGCACGCAGACATGAGGGTCTTCGATTTGAAAAACCAAGAAAAAAATGAACACAGTTGAGTTGAAAGCCAATCTCTCCTCTCTGCATGTTCACAATCGTTTTTTCATCTAGGATTTATTAAAATGAGTTGGATAGTCAGCCCTTGTGGGGTTATGTAAATTGTCATTTCCTCGCTATTGATGTCATCATTTCATTGCTGGGGGCTATATTTTATTGCCTGGAAGTCTCCGGCGCAATCAGGGTTTGTGTAAGGATGTGCTGCCATTTATGAATTGCATTTTTAAAAGCCCCTAAAGGGATCAAAGGGGGATGATTAAAAGCTATCCGCATATGCAACTGCACGCTCCTTATAATACCCATATCGGACCCGATGACTTAAAGGTGGTGACTGATCACGAGTCTAATTTTTAATATGTTTGTTTGCTTGGAATCCTTTCAAACCAAAACGTCAATTCAGTGTGAATTTTGAGTTAATTCGCAAAGCTGTTTTGGATAAAAAAACATGTGTATTCAGTTGGCTCATTGTAACAGTGTGTGTTATTTTAATAAATAAAAGAATGTAATCAACCACATTTGTAGATTTTTGTTTATAAACCTCAAAAGGAGATATGTCGCTCAGTATGGGTCCCATGATCTATTAAAGTGATATTCACCAATCACAAAGCTTATGGGGAATGGTTCACTTTTTTTTTTGAACTATAGTTGCACAAATATCCATTGGTTTACAAAAGTAGAGTGGGTCCCCACTAATTCACTTGAAAACTGAAGCAAACGGATAATTGTTGCTTGAGGGTTTAAGTTATCAAGTTGCCCCAATTCCTTACTACTAAAATAATTTTATCGTGTTTCCCTCCCTTCAGCTAGTTTTTCTTTTAAGATATTCTTTGTCTTCCCATACCTACAACTGCTGTGACTCAAATTTAATGGTGATATCATATTTTTTAGGCACTGCATTTCTTTCATTTGTCAGGTTTTCCTTTATTACTAGGCTACTATGGTGGTAACCAGACCTTTGCAAATGGGGGGGGGGGCAGAAGGGTGCCGAGCATTTTGGGTCCTTCTCCATAACATCTGTACAAAAGATCAGCTCATTTCGGGGGGGGGGGGGGGGGGGGGGGGGGTTGTGCCTTAGTGTCTTTTGTTAGATCAATTGTCAATGCCTTTAACTTGGTTTGTGTATTGTAAGGTGCATGCAAAGAATGTTTGAGGGAATTGTGAGTTTTTTGGGTCACTGTGTAACCCAATTTCCACTCTCATGCACTGTATGACTTCTTAAATCCTCTATTTATTTTAACTTGGTAAAATGATAGCTCTAAAATAAGGGTCGGTAATTAAATATTAGCCAAAAGGTTAGTGGTGGTACCAATGGGAGCATGTCAATTTCCCCCTAAAAAATACTGACTA
>JAMKCH010040342.1:0-14728 GCA_023653785.1 Ophioderma brevispina
TCTATATGAAGGACTTTGATTTGAGCTTAGTTATTTCACACAATGATTAGTGTATGGACAAACATTATGTACATGCAAAAAACATGATTTGTTTGAAAATTGAGTGCGCCCTCATGAAATCTCTCAGTCAGCCTCAGGGGGGTAGGACATGCCAACCTAACAGCAACAGCAATTTCAAAACGGCATCAACTTCCGGGTGCTAGTGTGTTTCAAAGACTCAACGGTAGGAGGGCGCTCTTACGCATATCGAACGGTTACGCGCAGACTTGACTAAAGACTAGGCCTGGTCACGAATATTTAAATCTAAATGACCGTTATTGGAAATCACACTATTTTGCAGCGGGGTTAATCCACTAACCCCGACGGATTTTGAAGTCAATATTTTTTTCTTAATTTATCATGATATTACTAAGATCTTTGAACAAAGGTTTAAGAGATGATTTTTTTAATGTCACTGGGACCGAGACTACCATAGTAAATGCACATAGCAGTTCCCCAAATTACCGTTTGGAAATCCCCAATGCCCCAAATCTAGCAGATCGTGTCCTACCCCCTGTCAGCCTTAATAATAATAATAATAAGCAGCTTTTATATAGCGCTGTTCCACGAATCGCGATCACAGCGCTTTACAACATGAAAATATAGATAATAAGTTTACAGATTGCTAACACTGCAAAAACATAAACATAAGCAGATGCATCATAATGCTATGCATGATACAAAAAAGAGAGAGGAATTAAGTTTAGAGGAATTAAACTATGTTCTTGGATTTTTTGATTGGCATATATAGCAACTCCGCGATAGGTATGAACAAGCTACCAATACATTCTGTATAAGCTTGTACAGAATCTGAGACAAATATGAAAAACAGGTCAGGTTTCCTTTTGAGGGCCTGCTACTGGTATCCTGGTAACCTGTCACCCCATCAGATTTCTGATGAGGAGGGTAGCTGGTTACCCTGGTAGAATGAAAAAGAAGATCTACCTACAAGGGCGTCAGCTCTGGAGAGCTAATGGCGGCCATCCAGCAAATGCTGCCTTGCATGATGGGCGTGGTTGCCCAAAGGCTAGGCCCACCGCCAAAAACTGTGGATTGACGTCAGGAAGGGCATCCGGTCAATTATCTTTTGCTCCAATAAATCCTCACACAGCAGTATTGCCAAGTGTGAGGTGTATCCGGCCACCCTTGTTTACGGGGACAAAACCGGATTTAAAACTTTGGTTTAACTAACTAACTAACTAACTAAAAGTGGCATGCACACAAAAGCCAATATCTGCTACTTTTTATTATCAAATCACTTACCTGTAGGACCCTAGACGCATTCAAAAGGTATTCAGCTAGTTTCAATTTCACCCGCAGATTGAGGCAGAAATTTATGAGACATCTATGTAAAGGTGCAGCTGAGATGAAAACAGTTGCTGATACTTTATGTACTACAAGACCACTCCAATCTTGCTCAAGGTCGAAGAGAACAGGAATCAACTGAATCTCATTGAGACAGTTTTGCTGTTTCGATTGTTTTGGTGGCGGTGTTGGTGATGGTGGTCTAATGTGCTTGTTTAAACTGTGCTTATACTGTGATAATTGTGTTTAAACTTTTGGTGTGGTCTTCATTTTTGTATTAAACTACTACACTGTTTAAGTGGTGTGCCTGAATGAGAGGCAGGTGCATTCCTACGTAGGGACGAATTTTGGTTGGGACGAACAGATTATCCCTTAATTGGACCAATATTAAAGAATAGCTGGACTACAAGGGTCGATATGTCAAATTGAAAATTCCAATATGCGGCTCTCCCTGAGTCTTGCGATACCTAGCATGCCAATTCTCAACATGGTTGTTCGTGCAGTTATCCAAGCCATGCTTTTTTTTTTTTTTTTTTTTCAAGGGCGTCAGCTCTGGAGAGCTAATGGCGGCCATCCAGCAAATGCTGCCTTGCATGATGGGCGTGGTTGCCCAAAGGCTAGGCCCACCGCCAAAAACTGTGGATTGACGTCAGGAAGGGCATCCAGTCAATTATCTTTTGCTCCAATAAATCCTCACACAGCAGTATTGCCAAGTGTGAGGTGTATCCGGCCACCCTTGTTTACGGGGACAAAACCGGATTTAAAACTTTGGTCTAACTAACTAACTAACTAACTAACTAACTAACTAACTAACTAACTAACTAACTAACTAACTAACTAACTAACTAACTAACTAACTAACTAACTAACTAACTAACTAACTAACTAACTAACTAACTAACGGCATGTACACAAAAGCCAATATCTGCTACTTTTTATTATCAAATCACTTACCTGTAGGACCCTAGACGCATTCAAAAGGTATTCAGCTAGTTTCAATTTCACCCGCAGATTGAGACAGAAATTTATGAGACATCTATGTAAAGGTGCAGCTGAGATGAAAACAATTGTTGATACTTTATGTACTACAAGACCACTCCAATCTTGCTCAAGGTAGAAGAGAACAGGAATCAACTGAATCTCATTGAGACAGTTTTGCTGTTTCGATTGCTTGTTATAACTGTGCTTATACTGTGATAATTGTGTTTAAACTTTTGGTGTGGTCTTCATTTTTGTATTAAACTACTACACTGTTTAAGTGGTGTGCCTGAATGAGAGGCAGGCGCATTCCTACGTAGGGACGAATTTTGGTTGGGACGAACAGATTATCCCTTAATTGGACCAATATTAAAGAATAGCTGGACTACAAGGGTCGATATGTCAAATTGAAAATTCCAATATGCGGCTCTCCCTGAGTCTTGCGATACCTAGCATGCCAATTCTCAACATGGTTGTTCGTGCAGTTATCCAAGCCATGCTTTTTTTTTTTTTTTTTTTTCAAGGGCGTCAGCTCTGGAGAGCTAATGGCGGCCATCCAGCAAATGCTGCCTTGCATGATGGGCGTGGTTGCCCAAAGGCTAGGCCCACCGCCAAAAACTGTGGATTGACGTCAGGAAGGGCATCCAGTCAATTATCTTTTGCTCCAATAAATCCTCACACAGCAGTATTGCCAAGTGTGAGGTGTATCCGGCCACCCTTGTTTACGGGGACAAAACCGGATTTAAAACTTTGGTCTAACTAACTAACTAACTAACTAACTAACTAACTAACTAACTAACTAACTAACTAACTAACTAACTAACTAACTAACTAACTAACTAACTAACTAACTAACTAACTAACTAACTAACTAACTAACTAACGGCATGTACACAAAAGCCAATATCTGCTACTTTTTATTATCAAATCACTTACCTGTAGGACCCTAGACGCATTCAAAAGGTATTCAGCTAGTTTCAATTTCACCCGCAGATTGAGACAGAAATTTATGAGACATCTATGTAAAGGTGCAGCTGAGATGAAAACAATTGTTGATACTTTATGTACTACAAGACCACTCCAATCTTGCTCAAGGTAGAAGAGAACAGGAATCAACTGAATCTCATTGAGACAGTTTTGCTGTTTCGATTGCTTGTTATAACTGTGCTTATACTGTGATAATTGTGTTTAAACTTTTGGTGTGGTCTTCATTTTTGTATTAAACTACTACACTGTTTAAGTGGTGTGCCTGAATGAGAGGCAGGCGCATTCCTACGTAGGGACGAATTTTGGTTGGGACGAACAGATTATCCCTTAATTGGACCAATATTAAAGAATAGCTGGACTACAAGGGTCGATATGTCAAATTGAAAATTCCAATATGCGGCTCTCCCTGAGTCTTGCGATACCTAGCATGCCAATTCTCAACATGGTTGTTCGTGCAGTTATCCAAGCCATGCCAATCCCACAAATCAAGTGGCTTATTTAACCACTTGCCAAAGTAAACATTGAAAAAGTTAAAAAAACGCGTATTGCTGCATACGGAAATATAGAACGTACGGAAGCATGTATTGCACAGCCTCAAGTCTTCACGACAATTTTCAGGTCAAACAAGAATAGTCCTCGTGATGTCAAAGAAGACAGTAACATCCTGAAAACGTCAAGCTACTTGTTAGTATTATCAGTGTCTTTGTGTTCCCGCTATTGAACGCGACTCGTAATTCCCTTTCAAGGAAAATGATTGACATATCGATCATCGATTTGCGGGCCTTTGTCGTTCAAAGATAATAGGTGTTAATTGGTTCGTCCCTACCAAAGTTCGTCCCTCCGTAGGATGTCCGAGGCAGGAACTCCCAAGCAGGAAACAGGATACAGGATTAACAATCAATAAAGAGGTGAAATGTCAAGGTCAATGGTCATTCCAGACAGGATGTTGCACTCAGCAGGGGTTGATTGTTCAATAACTGATTAAAGGTGCAACAAGAGATTTTGGGGCTCCCATATGTAGTGATTTCGTATAGGTAAGACCCCCAAATAGATTTCTTACCTTGTCTTTGGTTACAGAAATGCCTTGAAAGTGAAAACAAAAGGCGATTTTCATTTACTTAATTTCAATGTAAAACATAGGCTGAATTTCGTATTTGCTCCTATACGAAATTAGAAATTTCACAATTTTTGTACCAAAGAAATAATTTTCAGCTTAATCCTTTCACACGGGACATATTTGATAATAAGAATTACGTTGGTGCAAAAATCAGAATTTTCATATTTTTAGGGACACCTGTTATGTGAAATCTCTCGTTGCACCTTTAATGTTTATTGTATTGGTATACTATTATTGAGAGATTTTGACACACCCAAATATCGTGTCATAATAGTCATTTCAAATAGATTAGACAATCAATAAATTTACCATGTATTATGCTAAATGTCTTAAAAGAAAGAAAAAAGTGATTTTGATTTGTTTATATTTCAATGTAATATAGGCTGAATTTCGTATTTGCTCCTATACAAAATTAGAAATTTCACAATTTTTGTACCAAAGAAATATTTCTCAGCTTAATCCTTTCAGATGGGGATATTTTTTAATGGAAAGCTAATTTACATTAGGGCAAAATCAGAACTTTCAATTTTTTAGGGACACATGATAAGTGAAATCTCTCGTTGCACCTTCAAATCAGCATTAAGGTAGGATTATCGGCTACGGCTTCGTGCCCAGATCTTGTTGAAATTCTCATGAAATGTTGGTATATTGGTGAAAGAAATATGTGTGCCAAATTTTAATTTTTGGACCCACAAATACTTCGTTCGTGGGTCTTTAGTAGTGGGGTTTTTTAAGCCAATGGTTTTGCTATCTGCGTGTTTATTTTATATCGTATTGTCTTGAAATTTCGCATGTGTGTTTGGATGACGTGGGGCAATAAAACTATGTTTTCGTTTGGCGATAATAAGGTTGTGAAAGCCAAGTTTAGGGTCTAAACAAACAAATTGGTTCGTGACATGTCATACAGCTCTGTTTGGATGTGTGTATTGTAAATGGATATGAAAGCAATTGAGAATAGCAAAGTCAATCAAAGTAAGCCTCTGGTAAGCCTTCCCCTTATCACTTGTCCTAGCTGCTATGTTGTATAAAGCTAGCCTTGATGCATTTTCAACCTAATGTTATACCTTAGTTGTGTCAATCAGTGTGCTTGCAATTGTGTTTATTTACACTAGCTAGGGTCACAGACTTAGCAAGGACACATTCCAAGGTCCACATTTTTGGAAAAAAAAAGGTCCACTTTGAAGTCCCGCACCCCCCCCCAAAAGAAAATCCTGCGTATGGCCCTGAATATCCTCTGGGCCCAGGTCAATGACCATTAATCACAATTACAATTCACAGATATTGATCCCTTGGTTTGTAGTTGCGATCCCGAGTGTGATCTAATGGTCAGTGAAATTAAAACCCAAGAGACTTGTTTCCCTTGAGGACATCACCCAACCTTGGTTCCTTGAACAGCCAATCAGAAAATTATTGTGGCTGTGATATCGCTGAGAGTTGAGCAAAATTCAACACTGCAAAGTCTTGAAATCCATTGTGTGATGGAAGTTTTTTCGCAGAGGCAATAAAAAATCAGGCTCAAGTTTCATCGCAGCTGCGACATCATGGCTGCAGCATGGAGTATACATTGGGCTTTAAGCCATAAAAGTTGGTTGAATTGTTAAAAATTATTAATTATTTACTCTTCCTTTAATTTTTTATTTTATTTATTTTGTTTATTTTAAAACAGTTTTTCACTGGAAAAGTATTGGGTAATCTTTGTAGTTATGTGTTATTATATCATTCATGAATATACTACAATGCTTCATTACCCTGAATCAATACAGGCCCACTGTGGCTTTGCTGCAAATGTGATGCACATGTACATGTGTGACAAGGAAGATTTGATCAAAAACTACCAGAAAACCTATGTACACCGGCACAAGTGTGTTTTACTTTCAAGAGATACATTTTTGAGGAATTCATAACATAAATGTTCACATTATTAAAGGAAATTAAATTGATATTTTGATAAGCCCCTTGCAGGTTGCATGTCTTTATTGGTCATATGTCATCCATTCAGCTCTGTAATCAGCCCGGCTATCACACTCATGCAGGATTTGCTCACGCTTTAAATGCACAGTTATGTCATAATAGAATCCCCAAGTGATTCATATGATATGTGTTGTGTAGGTGGCTGATATGTAGTGGTTGATGATTTCAGCTGATTGAGTAGCCAAATTTTGGAGTCAATCCAAGGGCTTCTCACTTCTCAGAAGGGTGCTTTGGTCCCAAAATGTTTTTTGATATTTGAATTTGAATTCACTTTTTGAAAATTGTTATAACATTTTTTTCGGATGTCGGTGTGTTTTTTCCAAATTGTTGTTCATAACATCGAATCAAAATGGAAAAAATCTGGGCCTTCAGATTTCATTGGAGTAATAGAAAAATCTGGGCTTTCTTCTGATACCTAAATCTCATTTTGATGTGAGTAAAGTCGAGGGATAAGGTTGTCGATCCGGGTCACCCCCCACCTTTAAATACATTTTTGGCTTGGAATTGGCAAAAATGGGCCGTGGAAGATTATGTTTGCCAAACAATATTTTTCTGCGTTCTTTACACAGAATAATGTTAATTTGATAATATTTTTGTAGGTATTTTTGCATAAACATTTTTTTAATCTTCAAAATACGATTAAATGCCTTCTCCATACAAATGGGTCTTTCTTTCATCTTTGCTCTATACATATTTCTTGAAATGTGTATCTTTTTATTCACCATAACTAATCCCATTTATAAAATACAACATTGCCCAGGCTAATCTTGCCATGTGAAATTTTACTTGATGGGAGGGAGACATTTTTTGATCTACATCCTCATCCCTCTGACTTAACCATACCTAAAAAAAATGGGATTTTTTTGTACCAGCTGAACCAGCGCGGATCCATTGAGGGGGCGGAGGGGGCTCGCGCCTCCCTGTAATTCTGGCAAAAAAATCTTGGGCAAAAATCGCCCATTTTGGAAGCTTTTGGACAAGTTTCAGCCTTTCAGCCCCCCTGTAATTTGACGTTTTTTCAAATCCTGGATCTGCCCTGATGCATGAACAATGCCAGCTTAGTATTGCATATCTGCCTAATCTGACATGCAAATTTGATAATTTCCTTCAATAAATTTGCAATGTGGTATTTTCTGTCTGTAGATGGATCAATTAAAGAGGCATTTTATGATCCCCCGCCTTGTTCCCTGATTCCCGTTCCCCCATACTTAACCCATAAAAATGGTGAGATTCGTATCTCACTGAATGTGGGACTAAGATAATAATATGGTGTGCTTTATGTGTGCCTTGCCATTTTTACATGCAGATTCGATCATTCTAAGAAGAAATTTGTAATTTATATTTTCTGTCCGTAAACAGAGAGGAATTACACCACAGTAGCCTATGGGGCAGTGTGGATGTGACATTTCATGACATCAAGATGCAAGCTGTCAGAATACATGAAAGTTTGAATTTTACTTTTTTTTAGGTTATCTAAGCGAACCATGAACAAAAAATAAAGTATGAGAAAATGCAAGAATCAGAATCAACTGAAGATTTGGAAATAAGCTAAGATATTGTGGAAACCATAAATAAATTTGGGGTTCTAGAATCACAAATAACCTTTAAAATAAAATCCTTCATTTCACTTAAAGACAGGGTTTATCCAGTCTGAAACCATGCTGTTGCCAGATGAAAAACACCTTTTTGTGACCACAGCCAAATTAGGAAACGGGGTGAATAAAAGGCTATGCATTGTGCACTTGAATACTGTGTAAGTTTAATATTGGGATTGTTTGTGTTTTGTTGCCCATGAGATATGAGTTGATGGACGTGATCAAATGTGGTTGAAAGGGGGATATATTATTTCACTTCATGATTATTTTTTTACTTTCTGCCAAGAAGTTAATCCTGAATGCCCCAAACTCTGCAGTGGTAACCACAGTTATGGGTGCCACACACACACACACACACATGTTTACACACATTCGCTGTTACTGGTATTGGTCGTAGAGTGTAAGAGTCTCATATTACCATGACATGGTCAGTGATACAGATACTGAACCTGCGTGACTATATTCATGATATGGGGTTGTGAAAAACTCTGAAATGAGGACTAGTTCTCCCCAAGCTTTGTGAATACCAGTCTTTTGTACAGTTTGTCTGATTGGTGAGTCCAGAGTGTTGGAAATCCACTGTTGGGAATGACTTTCTATAGCCAATTTATATCTAAATATGCTTCCAATGTGATACTATGCACTTGTTGGGTAAACAGTTAATATTGTTTGCCAGTATATTTTAACCCTGATAGCATAGAACTAATTCATAAAGCAAACTAATAAGTCTGTGTGGTAAGTAAACAGGCACAATTTTTTAAAGCAATGTAGACCAGATATTACTACACAATAGTGATTCGTTGTTGCAATGGACAAGAAGTTCCATTTACAAGGGTAATCATGATAACCATGTACCTGTATCTCTAGGTTCATTGGAATGTGATTTCTACTTCAATATAATACACAGATGTCCACAAAGTAGCACTAAACTGAGTGCATTTGTTTCACCGTACAGTTTGACCATTAATGATTGGATGCATGCCTGGCATTACATGCATTAACAATACTAATTTCCTAACTTCCTGCAATTTTTGTGTCCCTGCCCTAAGGCAGAAGACCCATGGGATCACTTTGTCCACTGTTGTTGTTGTCTGTTGTGATGATGTCTGTGATGTCTGTTGTGAAAAAGGGTTACATTGTCTGTAATATCCACTACTTTGGATGGATTTAACCAACCTTGGGTCACAAAGGTGCCGCATGGCATCCCCCACTTTTTGATTGAGGTCAAGGTCACCTGCCAAGGTCAAGGTCAATGTTAGGTCAAGTTGTTAAAATATTTCTGAAAGGTAAATTGCCTCATATGAAAAGTTGAAGTTCACTTGGAACCAAACTTGAATCATATGTGCACATTGAATACCTCATTTGTTGATGAGGTCAAAGGTCACCTCTAAGAGTCAACGGCTCGTGTGAGGGTTAAAAGTTGTAAAATAGGCTGAAAATGTAAAATGTGACCTCAAATGAAAAGTTGAAGGTTCAATTGGAACCAAACTTGATCATAGATGCAACATGGATTCCCTCATTTGTTGAA
The DNA here is from genome assembly GCA_023653785.1 of Ophioderma brevispina. NCBI lineage: Eukaryota > Metazoa > Echinodermata > Ophiuroidea > Amphilepidida > Ophiodermatidae > Ophioderma > Ophioderma brevispina. The sequence continues at coordinate 9,521 of JAMKCH010040342.1, forward strand.
TGAGTGCAAAGTCACATGCCAGGTCCAAGGTCCTGCGAGGTAAATTTTAAATAGGCTGAAAATGTAAAATGACCTCATATGAAAGTTTGAAGTTTCATTGGAACAACTTGAATCAATAGGTGCAACATGGGACCCGCATTGTTGCTGATGTCAAAGGTCACAAGCCAGGTCAAGGTCTGTGAGGTACGTTGTACATTGCTGAAAATGTAATTGGTCTCTATATGAAAGTTGAGTTCAATTGGAACAAAACGTGAATCATAGGTGCAACATGTATCCCATCATTTGTTGATGCGGTCAAAGGGTGTCACGATCAAGAGTTCCAAGGTCATTTTAGGTCTATCATTCACTAACCGCGGACGCAGGCGACACAAGCGTCCGAGGACCGCTGTACTGTTTTTGACATTTAAAATTACTATATAATAACTAAAGCTGTTGCTATGTAATTATGACAAATTTTCAAACAAATTGTGTTTCAAAACTCAATTTGTTGTTTCATTTCACAAGGTTTGTGCACTATCAATACAGAAATTGTCCCTTTTTAAGGCTCATCTTGTTAATGTACAGTTTCTAGAAGCTACCACAGGTGTGCTGGCATGCCTCTATTGGTAAAAGAACATACACGATTTATGGATATAATTTTTTTAATATCTTGGGCTTTTTAGATTTTGGTTTCAGGTACATATTTGCAGACTGTTCTTTGATTTTATGATTTGTTTTTTATGTGACTGTCAAAGAAGTTTTAAAAGAGGAAGTAGTAGCTAGCTTTTGTCATGCTCGGAGATTGACTTGAATAAATCATTTTGTGCGCCTGCATAAGCAGGAAGAACATAGAGGAATAACTTTGTCACTGTTGATGTCTGTTGATGTCTGTTGTTGTCTGTGTTGTGACAAAAAAAAGGGTTAACATTTGCCTGTAATATCACATACTTTGATGGATTTAAACAAATCTTGAAGTCATAGATGCAAACATGGTTTCACGCTTGTTGATGAGGTCAAAGGTTCACATCCCAAGGTCAAGGTCAATACCAAGTTCAAGGTCAAAGGTCACAAGTTGTAAGATAGGCTGACAGGTAAAATTGACCCTAAATTGAAAAGTTGAAGTCATGGGAACCAACTTGATTCATAGGTGCAACATGCCCATCCCTCATTTGTTGATGCGGTTTCAAAAGGTCACATGCCAAGGGTCAAAGGTCATAAGACCCATCAGTACAAACCGCGACGGCAGGCGACCCACATGCGGTCGAGATCCGATGTATTTTTAATATAAATTTTTATAGTAACCTTTGATTGGCCCGGACATTTTGTTTCTGAGCTCATATACAGTGTGAAATGTTACAGTTGGAGCACAGGAACAAGCACTCAATTGCAACAGGCATAGCAGATCAGGACATCATTGTTGTTGTGATACTGTTACACAGTGAAATTGAGTACCCTACAACCAAAAAATCGAGGTGCATGCGACAAACAACTTGCAAAATTAGAATATTTTCAAACCAACGTGGTCCTGGAGCAGTGTTTTCTCAATTTCATAGATCAATGATATGAATTTAAACTTTGAATATTCTGGCAATAATAATACACTCCTGACCTGGATTTTCAAAGTTCTCAAGCACCGTGCCCAGAGAGTTGTTGTCGGTGGAGAGCATTGACTGGGAAGAGTTGTTATAGCGTCTCAAGGCACGGGGCTTGCCCCCCTCTTAGCTACACCAATGATCTCCCAAGACAACTTCATTCCCAAGTCTGCCTTTGCTGGTTTAATGCCAAATCCCTCACTGAACTCGATCAGCCCCTTTACAAGAAGATTTTAAACACCCTTCAGAAATGGCAGGACTGGCAATGTTATTCAAACGTCAAAACATGTTTTGTCTGTGAAACTTAATCACGCGACGTAATTTCCAATTATATTACACTTTGGAACTAACAACGTTCTTGGGGTTATGCAATCTGGCCTGCATAAGGTGGTTCAGGTCTTTTGTCAACATTCGCACGCACACACACTGTCAAACCCAACCGCTACAACCAATAAGCCGGAAGCTACTTCTTCCTATGGAGATTTCATGATACAACATAGATATATTGGTAAAAGGTAGGATGAAAGGATTCTTTTTGTTTGTTTTCTTTCTTTCTTTCTTCATGTTTTTTATTTCACTCCTATGTGGTGCAATAAGCTTCTGATAACCCAGTCCATCATCCACTGAAACCTCTAAAAACAATTATAGTGCAGGATACTGACGACAATCTATTTTTAATTGCACCATACCCAATAAACACCACCCATCATATTTAAGGAGGATAAAACCAATTCTAATTATGTCTAAGTTCCTTCTTGTTTGTGACCTCAACAGACCAAATATCACCCTTAAAGTTAAAAAGCTGATATTGCAAACTGTTTTGTATGGAGAGCTACCAAACATGATTTTGTAAATCCCATGAAGTACTGTGTAAAATTTATGGTCGACCAAAATGAACTTTTTCGGTATAACTCCCCCAAACCAAACACATTTATTTTTAGCTACTAGATTTCACAGGGAAAAGGAGAATTTAGAGCTTTCTTCACCACACCAAAATTTTGTCCACTCCAGTTAAATTTTGGGTTCTGGGGTGAGGATTTAAATAGCGATCAGGCACGGACCTAATTAATGGGGTAAAACGCCATGTTATATTCAGGGGCCCTTTAGTGCCCCCTTTGTAAGTAAGATTAGGTTAATACTTACCTGATGGTGATCTAAGATTGCATTCGCTCTGGTGAATGTGATACCTCCAAAGGTCTTACACCGAAGAATATATCGCCCAACCCTAAGCCCTAAAGAGGAACCGCCAATCCTTTCCACTTCCTATTTCGCCAAAACTACAAGAAGACAAGGCGAAGGATACTTAGGGGAAAAGGGATGGAAGGGCCGATCACCCATCAGGTAAGTTTTAACCTAATCTTACTAACAAAGGGGCACTAAAGGGCCCGAATGCTTAGCACGATTTAATACTTAACCTGATGGTGATCTTACAAGGATTGCATACAGATTAGCACCACTGGAAAAAGGAGGTGGTAAGTATCCGGAGCCTCATGGCATAAAACAAGATACTCCAAAAATAAGTCCAAAAAAAGGACAATCTTACAATAAACTCAAAAGATGCCTAATATCTGGTAATACAAGAGGCGATAGAGGTACTTAAGTACTTAAACTATTTGTCTCAAACAAACATAAGAACCAAGTCAATTATCATATACCCCTCTCAAAGAGAGAAGAAGTTAGGGGAACCAAACATGCTCATTGCATGATTCAAAGGAAACAGAAGGAGTAGATCAATTAACTTGAATAAGAAGCTACACATGCCGGGCTTTATATGCACCAGCATAAATAGTAGCCTTAACCAACCGCTGGGAGTAACTCAGATACCGCATGATAAGGCTTACGGTACTGATATAATTGTTGTATAGCTTACAAACAAAACAGATATGAAACTGGGCACAAGGAGAACAGTGCCTTTCAAAACTTTTATGGGAATTAGAGATGACAAACGAGGGATAAGTCAACAATAAATCACCCCACATTCGACTGGCCAAGTCTGACATTAGGGGAATAAAAAGGGAAAACCCTGACTTCCAAGACCGAAATTCCAAGGCCTTAATTAGCTAAAGGAAAACCGACCCAAAGGAATCACGACAGTTTCAAAAGTATCAAGAGAAACCGACAGCCCAGCTGAAAAGGAGGATATAACTTAATTCAACATTCAACTCAGTAGGCCTATGACATAAGTACGTAGGCGCTGTGTACTCTGAAGAGCGTCAAGACATTAAGCATTATAAATATGTGGAAACAGATTTCAGAGAAAAACCTATGATTTAGAGTTCTTAGATAATGTTAGACAGCCAGGAATAAGTCACAACAATTGACTGCCCTCGAACATGAGCATTGGAGGTGAATCTAAGTGGGAGAAGGGGAACTTAACCAATAGAAATGGCAAAGAGTTCACAGATCAAAAACTGCATGTACCAAAAGAAGAGCAAAGGAAAAAATAAGGCACAGTCGAGGAAAAAAGGGACATTGAAAAAAATAAGGCAAAGGGAACTTTGAGGAAGAAAGGGGGGGGGGGGGGGGGGGAGGAGGGGGGGAAGGAGGGGGAGGGAAAAGGATAAACCTGAAGGTACCTCCGGGAAGGGAGCTAAAAAAGTTGCATCACAAGCTGCCATAACTAGAGAAGTTTTGGAATGAGTATGGGGAGACCGAAGGATTTTTTGGAAAATTAGGGCGCCCTCCATCAAAAATCTCGAGTCGGCCTTTAAATCAATAATAAGTCATGCAAATCTCATTTACTTGCCATGCATCTTGTTTTCAGTGGTGTTCCCCCCCCCCCCAAAAAAAAAACAGTTACAGTTTCAGTTCAAAGGATAGGCCTAAATAAAATTATCCTCACAGTGCTTATGAGGGAAATTACCTTCAAAGCAAGCTTTTTTACAGCAAAAGTGTTAACCAAATGCAGGAAGTGCACCAGAAGTTCATTAAGAGGACTGGGGACCTCATCTGGCCAAACTTTGGCCTGCCTATGGCGGTCAATGTGAATTTCAGATAGAGGATATTAGAAAAAAGACACTTAACATTTAGCAAATAATGTTTTTATAAAACATTTGTACTAAATTTAATTATTTGCCAAAATATATTCCAAGAAGAGCCAAAGATATCGCCCCCTCCCGTTCACACCATTCCCTGTAGAATGGCAGCATGCCTCAAAATGCTGTCCACCCACTGTGAAAAATTCACAAACCTACTAGTGAAAACAGAGAGCACGCAGCCACATTTTTTTGAAAATCAAATAACCCCTCACCAAGTATAATTATATTAATAAACATTCATTTTAAAGGCAAAGGGGGCCAGCTTTAAATCTGTGCATGACGGTGAGCGACATTAAAAACGACTTTTTGAACACTTTATCGCAGAGAATGGATTAAAACAAAAATTGCACCAGAGGCTTGCTCTATATGCACTCATTGCTTGATCACGATCTCTGGTACTTGCACTAATTAATAAAGATATGATATATAAAGCTTGCCATGTTGACACATCAAAGATAGAGAATAAATGAGAGGTCGGATGGCCATCTTGGAATCAGCGAGCTCACTGGTGGACGCTTGGATGTTTACCACCCAAGCCCATTACCCTCAACTTACAGCACGGAAAAGTGCATTTCCATGATTTGCCAGGCGACCCTCGC